>JAGFMK010000477.1:0-21898 GCA_021030975.1 Lichenothelia convexa | reverse complement strand
TAGAGATCTTGTTAGAGTAGCTGTTAATTTATTTGTCCACATTGCTAGCAATCTAGGTACCTAGGTTATTATCTAACTCTTTTAGTCTCTAAGATAATAAATCTATAGTAGTATTCTTCTTTCTAGGCACATAAACTATATTAAAATTAAATAATTATATCTATATAATCTAATATATAACTATTACGTTTAGAAGGTTAACTATTACCTTATTTAGTTACTTTATAAGGATGTTGGTATCTATTTTAATAATAAAATATTGACTATAAACCTAAGAATAGACTTTCTTAAGCATTATAAGTAGTCCTAAATATTCTTGTTTACTAGCATTATATTCGCTATATCTTAGACTATAAACTACTTTTAAATTGTACTAGTCATCGCTTCCTATTAATTTCTTGCAAAAGGTGTCTACTATAGCCTTTAAGACTAGTATCTACGCTAATAATAAGGATTCTAGTACTAGGACTATAGATAATAGTTAATAATATAGGAGATGAGGTAAGTGCAAGCTTAAGTTTGTCTATTAACTCTTATTATTCTATCTTCTAGATAAACTCGACGTTTTTATAAAGGAGATAAAAGAGGGGTTTAGTAAGTAAACTAAAGTAGAAGATAAATATTTAATAGTATATATATAGACTAAGAAACCCTTATAATTTGGTAAGGTTTAAACAAGGTCTCTATTCTAGTATTATTAATACCTTTATACTATCTAGATGCCGGCTATTAGAATCACACACAAAGCTAATAAGCTTTAGCCTAGTTATACACTATTACAATTTTGCTCTAGCCGCTATTAACTAGCTAGCTTAAAGTTTATTAAAACTTAATCAAGATTCTAGATATATTCAACTATATACTAGCAAATACTAGGTTCCACTTTCTAGTTTAAATATTTCATTCTAGGGCCTTTAACATCTATATTATTAAGGAATACCGCGTAAGCTATTGGTATAAGATCCTATAACACTTTTGTTATAATACGAACAAATTAGGCTACTAAATTTATTGCTCCTATAGGTAATATCTTTATATATATTAACCCTAAAGGTATTTAAAAGGCAGTTATATCTTAGTCTTCTAGGTATAGAGATACTTAATTATAGCTTAAGAAAAGATTAATAAGAGACAACAATTAAAGGCCTGTAAATTCTTCCAAAAACTACTTAACATTTAGTAGTATATTTATTTCATATATCGTGTACTTATTTAGCTATATAGTATTATTTATCAAGCAATACTTCCTAGTCTCCTTTTTAGCGACTAAAAACTAGGAATTTCTATATAGCCCATTACTATATTCTAGCACGCCTTATTCTAGCCTTATTTTAACTATCTTTATTACTTCCTTATATAAAGCTCTTAGTATAGGTATAGTAGGGGCTTATTAGGTATCGTGTTTAATAGTACGAATCCTTTAAGGTGGGGCAATATCGTCTTATATAGATATAATATATAAAAACTCCTAGGTAAGGGCCTTCTTATAATTATATAGTATTTTAATAAATAATTTATACTCTTTAGGCTATAGTTCTAGACTAATAGAGAGGTTTTATAGCCGTTTAGCTATTAAGCGTATAACCTTTATATCACGATCCTAATCTAAGACTAAGGGTTCGGAGTTATATTAGACCTTTTAGAGTTATATTAGTCTCTAGCCCTGTTAGAGTTTTCACTCTACTTTATGTATCCTAGCATTCTCTCTCTACACTTCGTCTTATTAATATCCTTAGGGTTAGTTCTAGGTCAAGCAATCAAGTTACTACCTTGCTACTAGATCTAGAGGACCTAGTCTTGGTATTGTCTATGCCTTACCACTAGCCCTAGGGGTCGATCCCTTACATTACAAAGCGTCGCTCCTCTCTCGCCCTAGATAGCTATAGATTTTTAGATCTAGCTATCTACCGTGAGTCTCCTAAGAGGTTTAAAGTTAAGTCCTACGTCCTAGAAATTTTTAATAACCTCCTAGGAGCTTTCTAAGACCACATCTAAGACTCCGTGAATATCCCACGGCCTTCTTAGAGCTCTATCCAACGCTCTACCACGTCCTAGACCTTCGTCCTAGATTCTACGAATTTCCTACGGCTTCCTACAGCTTCCTATAGCTATCTAGGAGCTCTATCTAATATTCCTCTCTATCCTACGTCCCTTCTAGGACTATATCCTAGACTCCACGATTTTTCTATAGCTTCCTATAGCTATCTAAGAGCTCTATCTAACGCTCTACCACGCCCTAGACCTCCGTCCTAGATTCCACGAATTCCCCACGGCCTTCCTAGAGCTTCGTCCAACGCTCTACCACGTCCTAGACCTCCCTCCTAGATTCCATAAATTCCCCACGGCCTTCTAGGAGCTTTATCTAGTACTCTACAATGTTCTAGACTTATATCCTAGACTCCGCAAATTTCCTATAGCCTTTCTAGAGCTCTATCCAACGCTCTACTATATCTATAAGAGGTGGAATTTTAGGGGAAATTTTTTCGAGAGATAACTAAGAGGCTTAGGGTGCTGGGAACTAGCACCTTTAAGGGGGACCTAGGGGATATAGGATCCCTTAGGGAAATAAAGGCTGGAAGGAGACTTACTCCTTAGGATGGAAAGATAATACTCCTAAGGAGAAGACAAACTAACAGCTGTTTAGTAAGAGTTAGGTCTAACAGTTAAATTAAAGTCTAGGGAAGACTAAGGTCTAAGAGTTAGACTTAGGTCTAGAGACTAGAGTTGAAAGACTAGGCTTAGGTTTAAGGAATCCTAAGACCTAGGACTAGACTAAGGTCTATAGACTAAGGGCTAAGGAATAGACTTAGGCTTAAGGAAAATTTGGAAAATTTCAAAAGTTATTTTACGTCTAGATTGGGGAAAATTTTTAAGTCTTTAAGAGTTTAAGTCTAAAATAAGAGGACCTAGGGCTAAGGTCTTGTAGGAGCTTCGATTTACTTAAGGGGGACCTACTGTCATGATCCTAATCTAAGACTAAGAGTTTGGAGTTATATTAGACCTTTTAGAGTTATATTAGTCCCTAGCCGTGTCAGAGTTTTCACTCTACTTTATATATCCTAGCTTTCTCTCTCTACACTTTGTCTTGTTAATATCCTTAGGGTTAGTTCTAGGTCAAGCAATCAAGTTACTACCTTGCTACTAGATCTAGAGGACCTAGTCTCGGTATTGTCTATGCCTTACTACTAGCCCTAGGGGTCGATCCCTTACACTTTAGTAATATTAGAGAACTTTAGCATTAAGTATCAATTATATTTCCCCTTTTTAGTAGTATTATTACGTCTTAATAAGTTTATCCTAGCCTAGGCTTACTATTTCTAGTCGTTAAAGCCTCGAGGAATCTCCCTAGTAGAATCTAAACTATTAACCGGGAGAATTTTCTAGGCCTTGCGTTTATACATTATATTAATAGAACTATATCCTAATCAACTCTCTATAGCTTCCGCGACCCTTTCCTTATATTTTATCTATAAATTATTATAGCAACCAACGTTAGGCTCCTAGGGCGTATAGAAATCGTCCTATTAGGTTAATAGTCTCTTATATCCTACTCTAAATTCTTCTTATATAAAAATTAGTAATTAAATAGTCTATTATTACTACTTAATAACACTTGCAGTACCTATAAGCGTGCTATCAATTTTTTACACTCCTATTATCCTATAAAGGTTACTATCCTTAACTAGCTTAATTTAGTATATATTTACTACCCTAATACTATTAAGGCTGAATAATTGATGATTCTTTGTAAGGTCTTTTGAAAATATTACGGGTATAGCCTTATACCCGCTTATTTATTTAAAGACTGCTTATATTTCGCGATATTCTTATAACTATTAGTAAATTATAGCGTAGGGCAAAATTCTTTATAAATTGTCCTCTTTATATTAGCAATTAAATATAGATACATACTATTATTAAGATCTCTCTTATAGAGTCCCGCTACTCTCTCCTATAATTGTCTTAATATAACCTTATACTTAAGGTTATTATATAGGAATAAATAAGTAACTATATAGATGCCACCTATATCAATCTCTGCTAATTTAATAACACCTCTAAATTCATGTTTATTACCATTAGCACCTTATATCCTAACGCAAACTCCTAGTAAATAGGTAATACTAGTATCTAGAGCTGTGGCAATATAAATAATATTAATCTCTAACCCTAAGTCTATTAAGGTGGTAACTTTAAGGTTACTAATCGTTGTATATATAGTTAGGTATAGCTCTAAGTGTATAGTAGCGTCCGTTTAAATTCCCACGTTAATAGATTATAATTTATAGGAAGTATATAATAAGGTACTTATAACTATAGCTGTGGGTGTTGTTTAGATAGTATTAGCAATTTATTAAAGCTTTTTAGCCGGTATATTACTAAATAGAAGCTTCTAGATATCTACTAACAAGTTCCCTATGATATCTATCTATATTGTACCTCTAATCTCCTAAGTTATTAATAGGCGAACTAAGTGCTTAGGGGACGTGGCTTACTTTATAAGTTTTAATAATCTAGATATCTCAACTTCTTATTTATCGACGAGTTTTCTTCCTTTAGTACTTCTAAATTTATTCTATCTATTAAAGTCTTATCTATTAACTATAGTTATATCTCTAGGGATAGCAACCTTATTAGTACTATCTAGGTAATTCCCTATATATAGCGTCTTAACAGAGGCTAGCAAGTCTTTTTTAGCCACGTTAGCTAAAATAGTTACCCTAGTAGTATTAAGTTTAGAGGTAAGATTTATATAGGTAGACCAAATATAGTGATGTCCTGAAATTCAGGTTCCTTATTAATATTATAGAGACTAATAAAATTTAAAAATAAATACGGTTATTGCCTGTTAATATTATTACTAGGGGCCGTCTTTTCGTTATACAGCTGTTTAAGGGTTTTACCTTACTATTTAATTAAAGCTTCTCTATTCTAGCTAAGTAGTCCTATATAAAGGCGTTTTTTAGCGTCATCCTAATAGAGAAGTCCTTTTACTTCTATATTACGCTTATAGGGATAAAAACCTATTACTAACAAATATCTATTCTATATATAAGGCCTTGTAAATAGATATAGTTAATACCTATTACTAGTACCTATATTATTTAGATTCTCGGTATTTATAGTAGCAATAGAGGCGCTCTAGAGGCTGTTTATACGTCCTTTAATACGGGCGTTCTAAATATAAGGTTCCTATATCCCCCTTATAATTTTATTAACATTAGGCTAACGCTAAGGGGTATTAGTTATTTCAACCTTATAAGAATAGGTGGGAGTAATAGGAGGCATATTTCGTATTCCTATTATTGTACCTTTACTAGGCCAGGTATTATTATAAGCCTAATATTACGCCGCTAGAGGTTGTATAGCTTTTGATATAGCTCCAGCGTTTATAGTAGGTAATAGCTAATAGACGCGTACTAGATTAGGAACCTTAGGCCGTTTAGTACTATATCCTAGGCTAAGAGCAGTTCTACCTAATTATCGTTCCTTAATAAGGTTAATAGTAGGCTCTACTATTATATCCTACTATTAGACAAGAGCCTTAATACGAATTGCCTTGTTAGTAGTTAGACCTTATATATATTTATAGCCCTATTTATTATCTACATAATTATTAGTAGCTTTAATTAAATACTTAAGAGTCTTACTAGTAAGGTTAGCCTACGTCAATTTGGCCTTCTTAGACAGTTTCTTACTAATACTAGGGTTAATACCCTAAAGGTACCACTTAATAGTAGTAATATTATCTAAATAGTTCGTCCTTTTCAATTCTTTTATAATTAAGTTAAATTTATAAGCGTAGGGTTTTAAACTTTAAAGGTCTTTAATATAGCAGGACTTTATAAAGGTCTCTAGAAACTATCAGGACTATCTTAATAGGATAGAATTGTATTCCTAGTATAACTTGATAATAGTAGCATAAAATTCTTACTAAGATTTAACAACGTACTTATTTAAGCCTTTTAACTCTTCTATAATATCCCTCTTAGTATACTTCACGCTATATTTAACCTATTTACTCTTAGGAACTCGATATTCTTTAAAGAAGTCTTTACGATTCTTAAAAGCCTCTATAGCATTCTCGCTAGTAAAGAAAGGAGTGCTAGTAGTACTAGGACCTAGTAATAGTATCTTAAATATAACTATATTACTACTAAGAGGGCTTCCTATTATCGACTAGGACGTAGCTAGCGACGTTTTATTAAAACTATAGCAATCGCAGTTAACCTAGACCTATAATTAGCCTTCTAGATCTATAGTAGAGATATTTAAGAGAGGCGTGGCTTTTATAGCGGATTCTTAGGCGTTTTATAGTTATTAGTATAATATTAGATATAGTAATAGTATATAACATAAAGGACGGTAATAAAAGCAAGTTGAAACTATTTTTTAAGGAGTTTATATACTAAAGCTAGTTTATTATTATATGTTAACCGACTTCCTAAGGCTTTATTCTCTTTACTTTATAGAAATAAGTCCCCTATATAGCGGCGTTTATATTAGGTATAGTAGTGGTGGTGGTGGGTCTTATAGATAATAGTTTTTAACGGGCGGCTTACTAAGTTATAATAATAAGTCTCCTAATTTATTCTTAAGCGATTAGTATAGGGAATCCTCTTCTTTATATACCTTAACGTCCTTCTAGTATAAGGAGAAAGGGGCGGGTCTATATATTAGGCCTATATAGTATCTATCTAAGCCACTTCCGCGGCGTTATTATAATAGAAATCTATAGGTATAGCTTCCTAGTAGTGCGACGAATTTTAAGTATATTCTTAACTCCTTCTAGCTAGTTAATATTTAGAACCTTAGTAATGAAAAGGCTTTTAAAAGGGGGGTTCTTAGTAGATTTTTTAGGGTTAGATAGAACCCCTAGTGCTATTAAGCTACGATAATAATTATAAAATAATTAAATACTCCTTTTTTTGTAGCTAGATAGGTATCTAGTATCACACGGCAGCGAATTCTTTAAATTTTAGCTTATTCTTTTAGTATAGTATAGGTATAATCCACAGCAGGATTCTTTAGGTAATCCTTATAATAGTATATAAATATCTCTTATTAAGATATAATAATTAATAAAAACTATATAACAACTTCGGCACTCTTTTATTTATAATTGATAGAAACTAGGCTTAGCTACTATTGAAATCGTGCTATATATCTAGTATAGGCGGTGTGTAGTAGCTATATATACGATATCCTACGGAATAATAATAAGGCTATAACTACATTGCTATAATAGTAAGGATAGTTAATAAACGATTATAATTAAATTGTTACTACTTAACGAAGTTTAAATAGCTAGAATCGCTATATATATCTTAGTAGAATAATTACGAGAACGCTAATATATATCTAAATACCCCTAAATATACGTGACGTCTAAATTTCCCTATTATACTAGAATTATCTCTTAGTAAAGTCTAGTATAGAGTTCTAGTAGTAGAGCTAAGGTATACCTAGTATTAGCTTAAAACTATAAATTAGTCCCACTAAGAAAGGATCTATACCCCCCTAATAGCCCTATTTAAGTCCTATACCTTATATACTAGGCGGTACTTACCTATTATATGTAGCTATTACCTATTAAGTATCTCTACTTTATATTAACTACTACTCTAAACCTTAATCCTATACTCCTTTACTAATATAGAGAATATAAAGTTAGCTTTAGTACTACTATTAATAAGCGCGTGCACCTCTCTTTTACTACTAGGCATTTAAATAATAACCTAAGCTTTTATAAGCCCCTAGCTAATCTTCCGCAGTGCGTCTAGCTCTATAGCCTTCCTCTAATTCTCTAAGTATCCTATATACCCTATAAGAAGGGAGGCTATATCCCTATAGGCTATCCTTTTCCTACTTCTTCTCTTTTCCTCTTAAAATAGTCCTTCTTTATATATCTAGATTACTAATAGTAATAGTAGATTATGGCCGTTCTAGTTTAGGGGTTTTAGGGTATATTCTTAGTATTATTATCCTTCTTCTCTATCCTCTCTATATACTTAGTTACTTCTATTATCTTTTATCCCTACTAGTAGTTTCTATAACTCTAGTTACATCCTTAGAAGTAATAGTTATTCTAGTAGTATAGTTTCTTCTCTAGTCTTTTATTCTAGGGCCTATTCCTTTCTTTTATAAAGTAATAGACCTCTTAGGCTATATCTTTAGTATTATTTAAGGTATTTAGTTATTATACTAAGAGGAGAATGCGGTTCTATATATTATTATTAAGGGCTATAAGGTATTTATTAATTATCTATAGTTTATTAGTAGATATAAAGTTGTCCTACTATTACTAAAGGTACTCTATAACTTTTAATAGATTATAAGCGCCTTATTTAGCGCGCTTACTCTTTTCTAGCGCTATATAGTATCTTTCTCCTTTATTTCTAAGTAAATCTAGTATATTCTTCTTTAATATCTCCTATATCCCCTTAATATTACCTAAGGCTTTAAGGTAATATTTCTATCTAGACTCTTAATAGAATCCTATATACTAGAGGCTAAAGAGGACCTTTATATACTCTATACTATACCTAATAGGAGTAGACTTAAAGTATTTCTATACTCCTCTAACCTATTCTTTATACTCTATATAGCCCTTACTAGTAAACTTAGGTAGTAGGTCCACCTTTAGGTTGCTAATAATATCCTTAAGGACTTTAGTAGTAGTAATAAGGGTTTTAGTTATATTAATATTAGTCGGATTTATTTATAGAGCTATAGCGCTATCTTAGGGTAGAGGTGCTTAGATTAGTATATTTTCTAGATTACCTTACTAGAGTTAAAGGCATTAGGTGGCGGTATCTACTAAGATAGCATTAAGATAGTATCTCTTCGCCCTTTACTCCTCTTCTTCTATCTCTTATTAGTCTTATTTAGCTTAGTAAATAAGTTTATTAATATCTTCTATAGTTACTTAGTTAGGGCACTATATATCTCTAATACCTTAAGTAGTAGTATAACTAGAGCCTTTAGAGGTCCCTTATCCTACTAATTAACTATTATTAGCTTCTAGGCTATCGTTAATATTTATATTACTATTTTCATCTTCTAGACCTTATAATTATAAATATATATACTCTAAACTAGCGTTATACTATTAAAATAGTTTATTAGAGCGACTTATATATTAAAGGCTAGTTAGTAGGCTACTAGATAGGGTATAAAGAGTTATAATAGGGACTAATAGGAGTAAATAGATATAGGTAGTCTCTAAGTAGATTTAGTATAAGTTACTAACCTCTAAAAGGTTAGGAATCTATTAGGTTTATATATATTAAGGCAGGCCCTACTTAGGGGTATATACCTTTAGGTAATTAGGGCTAATATAGGTCTATTAGGGCCTAATAGACGCTAGTAGGTCTTTATCCTATAATAATTTAGGTAATTAACCTTAACTATAACGGACGTCTTTTAACTATAGTGGATATCTTTTACCTCGTTCTATTTAAGTTAGAACTTAATGTAAGGTGTTATATAGCGTCGCTAAAGAAGCACCGAAATTACCGGAACAGGCAATCGACGTCGAATTGACTTCAACTTAACGTCGAAAAGTGCGTTGCAAAAACCCTCTATTCGCACTTTACAAGTGCTCCTCCAGACTTTGATGTTACCTACAACCTTGGAAGTAGCCGGTCCGCGAAAGATTCCGATGACGTGGGTGAAAGGACTTGTGCCTAGCATACTACAAAGTGGCACATGGTAACACCATCCATGAATTGTGGCTCCCTGAAAGTTGCTATGTAGTTACCGCTATTCTATTTGGAACCTGCAGATTCCCGATTTCCGGGCACCTCTTCAAAGTTGAGCACCGTAGAGAAGATCGGCCTCAATGCGGGCACCTGACAACGTCTATGACCGACTCGTTGATTCTGGGGGGTTTTTACTAAGGATCCGCCGGTCCCATATCAGATGTGCTGCAAGTGAAGGGGATGGCTGACGTCGGAACATCGGTTGCATTTGAAGACCCGGTCTACTTTATGATTAACATGCCGCCCTTTTGGAAGTTGCACAATTTCACCTCATTCATATCTTGTAGACCAGCTTTTCTCCACTGACCCTTATCAAACTGCAATAAGTCTAGCTGCTTCGAAGTACCATCGAGACCGCCCTCCATCTCTCTAGGCTTGTGCGCCTTGATCTTGTCCTCCTTGCCCAGCTTTCGCAGGGTGTTAGTGAAGTTGACGCCAAACTTTTCATAATCCTTGGGATTCCCTTAGTCTTGAATCCTTTGTCCACAGCCTCGCCATAGATCGAGTACAAAAGTGAAACCGTTGCTGACATCGTTGCGAGGGAAATTCTCCAGACGAAGCAGAAACGGATAATGTCCTCCAGACTCAGAGCAGCTGCGCATATCGGGTCGGACTTGTCTGCGAGCGCGATGCAGTCACAAGCGTACTGCGACTTGACGTTGGCAGGCTTCTTGATTTGTTCAGCACAATCTGCATCAGCTAGAGAACTTTGTTAGCGTGCATCCTGCAGACCATGGATGACTTTGAGCAGGAGCAGGTTAGGTGCTATCCGGAAGGGACAGATTGTTTCAAGACAACAGATTCAATGGCAAGGGTATATTGATCTATGCATCGTGGCTCTTTTCAATATGTCTACCAGCCTGATCAGTCCCTCCAGGAACTTCGAGCATGAATAATTGGAACAGGCATGAACAGGAGGGCTTGCATTACTAGAAGGGAAGCTTCTACTAGCGGGCCCAACAACCATGAAACAGCACACAGCCGACGCACGTAGTGCCTCAGATGACGGTGCTACTTTTGACTACGCCGCTAACTGGGGAGGTCAACTACGTTCGTGTTCCGGGTACGCTTTTTGGTGTTTCCTGAGCATTGGACAACACTAGGTTTCCCACTTGAATAAATGAATACGAATATGGGTCGTGTTCATATTCGCCACTTGCGAATCTGAATACGCACTCCATTATTCGCGTGAGTAAACGTCATATTCATATTCGTATTCATATTCTTCCCGGCCGATTCAATTCACCACAGTGTCAAATTCATCCATTCGCGAACCCATCTATTCTTTCACGACCTTGCAATCAGGAAAGCTGTGCTCCTTTGAGCCATACTCCGAAAGGAATACCATGAATTTGAAATCCTTGTCTCCAGATGCAGGTGCAGAGCCTTCCACTACTCGAATTTCTGCACAAATGCTTGTCATCTGTTACGATTTTACGGTACGCTTGGTGACGCGCTGTACACCGAATTGCTCAAGATAGATGATGATGAGGACGATATCTTTTCGTATCAAGCCACTGATGCAATTTCACGGCTGAAAGAGCTCGGTGTCTGGCACATGTAGTCATTCTTATCTGCAAAGGAATCCTGGTTACGCTCGGGTCAGGTTCGGCCAGGGAAGCCTGCGTGGCATTCGATGAGCTAATGCTCCACGAGGCTAGTCCTTCTCCAGTGTCAGGAAGGCAAGACTGCCATTGTGACAATTGGACTTCTCATTCCCTGGATAGCCCGAAGGCCCCAGCGTCGCCAGGAGTGGAAGACTTTTTCTCCAACCAAGCAAACCAGCTACGACGTTGACACCCGACGGAATTCGACGTACAAAATGGTCACCGACGCAATCCGCCTGCGAAGAGAGCTCACGCATTTCACTCGCGCTCATCCTGAAGTGGACACTAAAGTTAGCGGATGCGGATTGGTCCACGCTGGAGCAACTTGAGAAGGTCCTGAAATCCTCTGGGAGCACACCAACATGGTGTCCCAGCAGTTTCCGACCCTCGTTGACAGCCTGCCTATATATTAGCCTTGACGACCTTCTAGATGACGTGCGAATGGCGCACGGCGATTCGGAAGGCGTGGAGACCGACATCCGAGAGGCAGTGGAGATGGCGACGAGGAAGATGAATAGGATTACCAAGAAGATGGACGAGAATATCCTCTACTACGTAGTGGCAGCATTCGATCCGCGTATCAAGACGTCTTTGATGGACGCACAAATGGGCGAGTCCAGTGCGCAACTGATCATATCTGAAGTGTGCGAGTTCTTCAGGTGCGAATACCCAATCGCCCCGTTCTGCTCTCGAACACAGGACGCCCAGGCAGGGTGTCATAAGTCGAGGCACTCACAACCGATCGAGAAACACGACTAAATTATCATAGATTCCTACAATAACTGATAGAGTCAACGGAGGTACAAATCAAAGATCAAAGAATATAAGTGATCGATGGGCTCTAGGCTGTTACTATAGCCTATTTGTCCGATGTCTTATCATAATATATTTAATTAAGGATGATGAGTCTCGGACTATATTGGAATTTGGTGGGCATGTGGTGGGCGTGGTGGGGCACCCTGCAATCTCAATGCAGTCTAGCGATACGAGTGCCGCGACTTATGACACCCTGCCTGACGCCCGTCAGGCATGTCCGAGACCCTGTGGAAGACTCTGAGGCGGCTACAGCCGTATCCCGGTCCGCACACCTCAGACTCTGCTCCACTTAGCTGGTTGCATACATCGGTTGCGGATGGTGATCCTGACTGGGTGTTAAAATGGTAGAAAGCGAACATGTTTGACTTCCCCTGCATGGCTCGGACTGCAGGCGACTATCTCCCCGTCCCGTCCGCGGAGGTGGGCGTAGAGCGTCTGTTTAGTGCAGCATGGGACGTGTTGGGTCTGAGGAGACACTGCATAAGTGCAGAGACAATGAGATGGCTTGTGCTTTTAAAGGGACATTACGATAAAGAAAGCCGCCTTGACAGGTGGTGGACCATCCCGGAACTCCATCATAATGAGCAGATTGAAGACAAATTACAAGCATCCGAATGAAGTTTGGAATCCAAATTTTTATCAGGAAGGAAAGGCGTGTCGAATGTAATCGTGCGAACAGCAAGAAAGACTCTTCTAAACGCAATCTCGGTGCCTTATTATCAATTAAACTAGCCGCCGAAATGTGAAAAATATGAACATCCATGAATATCGCGAATATGAATAAGCCTCCTATTCATATTCGCGTATTCGCCGAGACTCGTATTCGTGTTCGCAAATATTCGTATCATTCACATTATTCGTATTCATTTCGGAGCCCTAAATTGAACAGTATCATCTGGACCGAATGCTCAATATAGAAGCTAAGGAGGAAGAGACTTAGCAGGGCGTGCTAGCATCATCATCGACGTCGGCCTGACAACACCTACAAAATTGGCGTCTCCCCTCATCTTGTCTCCTCCCCTTGTCTTCATTCTTTGATCGTAATCACCAGTGCAGCCACCATCCACCATGGCAATCACTCGGCACGAGCGCCACGAATTGACTACCCGGCTTCACGTCACCTACGCTCTGTAAAGCGTCTGCACACTCTACTAGCGATCGTACTGTCCATTCGCGGATCAGGCCATCCTCGTAAGACTTGTCAGCATGGTTCGCTTGTGGTTGCCCGTCTAGATCTCATTCGTGAAGAGGCTACGCCCAAACAGTCCCAACGACATGAGGAAGGCCGAAGCGACCATGCTGTGCTGGCCCACTCCTCTGCAACAAATCGGAACGGCTCACAGCCGCTGGTCATGGAAATCAACGAGTATACCCTTCATTAAGAGATTGGTCATTTGGAAGTGAAGTTGGTAGTTGCGGGTGAGCCTGGTCGTTGGAGATCAGCCTGGTCGTTCGGGATGAGACTTGTCGTTAGAGATGATGCTGTCGGCCTGAATTCGTGGTGGCTGAGAACAAGCTTCTTTTCCAACCGCGAATGAGCGGGACGAGCACGAGAAAGAAGCCCAATATTCTGGCAGATAATCTCTGATGTCGTGGATGTTCGTCAGTTTTGATACTCGATCGTGGGGATAAATACGGCCGTCGATCAGGTTTTGCTTGATGTTGGAGTCGTAAAAAGCCTGCTCTTGCATGTGGAGTCGCTTGCGTGTCGAGTCGCTGCGTGCTGATGCGGACGACCGCTTCCGGCTCGAAGTCGAGCGGCTCATGTTGTGGTCTTGATCGTGGAAGACTGCAAACTGCCGTGCCATTATTGGAGCATCCATACCAGATTCTGAGGGCGCGGATACATACTCCTCAAACATGGGTCAAATCTGGTCCGCTGTGTTGTGAAAAGCGCTTGAGCTGGCGTATGCTGGATTCTGTCGAAGCACCGCTGTCAGCAGGGACAAGCGAGGACTGCTGCCCCTTCTGAGCACTTCTGCGATCAAACTCTCGGAGAGGCCCCTGAGTCGGAAGTACCGTCGACAAACTAGCCGAAAAGCCTAGAGGACGGTGACCACAGTGTACGTCTGATTGTGCTGAGCGTTTCCGCTCCGCAGGACGCTTGATGTCATCACGCGAAGGGTCAGACACTAACTCAAGAGAGTCTCTTACCGCCTCTTCTAATAGAGGTTCTCGTTGAGGACAAACATAGGCGGTGAAGGAAAGGAGGGTATAGATTAGGGAGGATAAGCAAGCCACTGCGGCCGCATGAGAAGGAGTTCGCGTTCCGTTCCCACTGAGTACACACTGGGTCACACAGGGCGCAACAATCGACCCATTGATGGGTTAGCGTGGTGCATACTGTTGAGAGCCTGCATGAAAGTGAGACCATCCCAATGCTGTCAATCTTGTGCGGTCTTCGAGTGTAATATATGGTGTGCTGAGACGAAAAAGGACTGGACATGGCATGTGGACGTCGCAGGCGCCGGAACATCCGCCAAGTCTTTGTCGCAGGCAGACGCGGGGTCCAAATTCTATCTTCGTGGAAACTTTGCCGAAGCCTGCAGGGAACGAAGTTGATTTGCTCCTAAATCGAGTTGTTCACGCAAATGAGATACGTCTACCATCGCCGACCTGATGAACTATGGAAGACGGCTTTGTTGAACCTTTTTCTTGACATGCGTATCGACGGACGCTTCAAATTGCGTCGATGGTTGGGTGCAGGCACTTTTGGACTCGTCCACCTTGGTGCGGCAATCCTGTGGATATAGGCGCATCGCTGACATTAGGAGGGGTCAGGACATGATGTCCGTACAGGCAACGAGGTGGTCATTAAATTCGAGCACTGTGACGTTGGACTGTCGCTTCTGGACCAAGAAATCGGCATATACGAATCCTTACGGGGGCGAAACGGCTTCCCCCAAGTCTTCTGGCATGGCTTTCAGAGCGAGTATCGAGTGATGGTCTTTGAGCTGCCCGGACCTAATATGGAGGACCTTCTACGTACTGCGGCGGGCCGCTTCTCAATGAAGACGACTTGTATGTTGATGGATCAGCTTCTGAGACAAGTCCCTGTTCTCTTCCCAAATTCTTTGTCGGCATCCACGCCTAGCCTAGCAGGGTCGACTTTCTCTATCAATAGCCAAGCATGATGAGTGCAAAGCCGTGGTCTTGGGACATCCTCGACGTAAAGACTCTGAGAGTCTTCGCGCGAGTGGACGCTTCGTATCATCCAAGGGGCACACAGGCAGATGTACAGACGCAAATCAAGATCGTTAACATCAGCTCATTCGGGGATGTGCACGTCCAGCTCACCCTGCCGAGCGGCTGCAGTATCAATACACTTTTGCTGAAGTAGCGAACACGCATTGTTTTGCATGTTGACATAGTCGACCCTGGAAATCGGGTTGAGTCTACAACAGATTGACAGTCATATCCGGTCACCCTCCGGCCACCACAGAACTTGCGACTAGCGAAGCATGAGATGAGATGTGATTGTGGTCTTGCTTTTCCTTTCTATCTACTTGCAACTACATACACCGCAAAAGGTTCAGCCCCGTTTAACCACGATTCTGGACCTTCTTCTCCATGGTGTTGCTCGGTGAAGTGATCGGCGTTGAAGGACATCTAGATTGCGATAATACAGATGGGGAGCAATGACGACAGGATTGACAGGAGAACTGAGCGGTGCGCCACACCTCCTTGAGACGCTGAAGACGGAGTAGTGCGCAGTGTTGGCATGCTATACGACACTTTGCTGCTCGTGCCGGTCGTCATGGAGCCGTTAGTGCCCGAAGTCGTCGCGGTCGGCCCCAACCATGTCGAGTTTTCCCAGTACGTGGTGGACGCAACAACGTTGGAAGTGCTGTTATTGCCGCATGTTTGAGCTGATGTAGCAAAAGTTGTGGCGTTGACAAACGGCGCAACAAACACATTCCCCCCTGCCACGGGCTCCAACGGGTTACGGAGAAGTTCCAGTGACCCGACTCTGGCAAGCCCGGTTGGTGAAACATCCTGTCCTGTGTCCGGCTCTTACAACGAGAGCCATTGTTCTCACCCGGCTAACCCGTAAGTACGTCGTTGGAAATGGCACCGGTGTCCCAAAATCAGCCGCCGCCGAAGCTCCGGACCGCATGGTAGTTACCGACGTGAGAGACTCCACCGAAGAATTACCCACTTCAGCGCTAAGTGTTCCGGATGGTGCGGCCAAGAGAAGACTGCATAGGTGATGTCTGCGCTGTGGTCGTACATTGTCCCACTTCAACTAATAGCTATCAATTCAGGCAGACCCGGATTTTGGCATACTCAAAGAGCTTTCCCACGCCAATGTCGCTCAAAGAGATTACAACATCAAGACCAGTCACAAACTTCCTTGCACAGGACGGAAGCAGATGGCCCATACAGCGATAGGATGCTCGAGACGGCCCATGGTGACATTGCACGCTTTGTCGCGCAACTGACCAGAGAATGCAGAAACGTGGCAACAATAAGGAAGTTCTGCTAACAACGTCAAGCCGTGGTTGATGCCAAGTCTTCTGATGAAGTCGAGGTGTCGAAATGCGTGGGACGCCCGGGTGTTTCAGATATCGGGATAATACCGATAAGTATGGTTATTACCAGCACCTTGATGGCCCTATTCCTCAAGTAAAGCTGACGGACCCAAACCCCCAGGAGGGGAGTTGGTTTAATCGTGCGATGAATGTGCCGGAGAGGAAGAGCGGCGGGACAACGATGCTCGGGCTCAAAATGAAGAGCGGAGAATCACGGGGATGAGGACATAAACATTCGTCAACGTACACGGTCATCGCCATTGCCAATGGCATACGTCTGTGAAGGAGATGGGAGCTTAGACGAGCTCACGGACGTTGCAAATATATTGAACGTCGACTCTCCCGTCAAGTCAAGAATGTGAAGACGGACAACGTTAAGGCAGAAGCTTATGGAGACATCATCATTGCCAGGATCTGACAACTTTCGCAGATATCAAGGCAATAACATTGGTTCACATGGTCCATAGTCTTTGTGCGATGAAGAAGCATTGCTGAGACATTTTTCTGTCCCCATGACCGAGCAAGTGAGTGTGGTCGACACAAGGTCCGAGAGCGCGTCGGTGCCTCTCGAATTTTCGTCTCGTCAAATCGAAGACATGGTCATGTTCGAAGTCTATACAATTAGGTGGTGTACCGGCCTGTCGCTCCTCGGCAGACTTAGATCATCAGAGACAGGACTGTTATGTCGTCTCAACTTGCTGAATGCCCAAATCACAGCTTTCCTGCCCTCGAAAACGTCAACCCGCGGAGCGAGATTGCACTAAGCGTGAAGATCCATCGCATACACATCGAAGAAGAAGAAAGTTGGTCATCCTGCCCGAGACGGCAAATGGTTTGATCTCCAAGGCTCGTCGTCTCCGCATGACTTAACCTAACCACTTTGACGTCCCCATTACTTATAATACGACCGATCACGATATGGCTGCTGTGGCTGTCGAGAAACAGATGTGGCACAACAATCAGTTAAACCAAAATCGAGAAGAAACTGTTAGCGGTCGTTTCTGTCGGGCTAGGGTGGGTTGATATCTTGTTGTATGCACGGATCTACCACTATCCTATCTTGTACACCACCTTCTCACCGCTTATAGCCCCACTCCTATACAACTCAAACCCCTTCTCCACCCCTTCAAGCCCTCCTTCCACAATCTTTGGCGTATTCGGCTTCATCTTTCCACTCTCAAGCCATGCTGGGAGGCTTTCGTACAACTCATGACTGAGATCACGGTCCTCCTCCCTCATGGCCACGGTCAACTGTCCATAATTCAGCTTCTTGTAGAAGGCAGTGAACACAAGGACATCTGACACTTCCACCCTCTTCTCGACCTTTGACGTGTTCCTTAACCCTGGGCTAACCGTGCACAGGCGTCCACCTGTATCTACTACCGTTTGACTCGCCTGTGCGCTTGATTCCTCTGAGCCAATGCAATCGAGGACATACGTAATGTTCGGCAATGTTTTCTTAACATCCTCCACCACCGTCTTACTGGTATAATCGAAGACGTGCTCCGCACCCACACTCTCTACAATCTTCTGATTCCTGCAGGTCGTCGCAAACTGGAGCCCCAGCAGCTGCGCAATCTGGATAGCATACAGCCCGACACTGCTACTCCCGCCCCAGATGAGCAATTGAAGGTCCTTCGCTCTGTTTCGATCAATACCCAAACTGTATGGCGATAGCAAAGCCAACCACGCCGTATTGCATGCTATCGGAATGGTAGCCGCCTCCTCACTCGAGATGTTTTCTGGTACCCTGAAGCTCACACTCTCCTCAGCGATGGTATGTCTCGCAAACGCACCCGGTTGAGTGGTACGTCCTTGCATTAACATCGCAGCAATCCTGTCACCTGGCTTGAAGTAGGTCACGCTACGACCAACCTCCTCCACGGAGCCACACATATCCATTCCCAACATCGCGCCGGGCCCGAAGCGGTCCTGGTCCAACGACTTGACGTCCGATGGATTTTGAGCGGCGGCGATGACCTTTGTCAACAATTGACTGGGACCGAGGGCCGGTAGTCTGACATCCACAAGCTCGAGAATGTTCTTGCCCTTCCACCGGGTCACAAGGGCTTGGGTAAACATTTTCGGGGCGGTTAAGGGCGCACTCGTTGAGCTTTGATAGTTTACCAGGCGTGAATAACGTAGCACGGTCCCAGCCAATGTATTTGAATTAGGCATGTATAAGTGCCAATTGGTAAGCGTTGGCCGAGTTTTCGTTCCCACCGGTGCCCGGCGGTGTATGGCGGCGCTAGACGGTGTCCGGTCCAGGTGATAGTTTTCAATCCTAATAGAGAAAACGTCAACGGTGGCACGAGAAGTATAACTTCCAAGATACTAAGCCGTACTTATACTTATCTACCTCTAATAGTATAAAGTATTCTCTTAGATAAGAGAAGGTATAAGAGCTATACTTAACTTAATAAATCTTTTATTTAGGTAAGCTACTCCTTATAAGTTTAGTAGACCTTATAAGATTAGTAGACCTACTAAGATATTATATAATATCTTAGAGTATACTTTATAATAGAGGGTATATTATAATAACTACTTAGTAAGCAACTTTTAGTATATATAGTAGTATACTACTATTACTACTATTAATTACCTAATTAGATATATTTTTAAAGCTATTTAATATATCTATCTATATATAAATAATATTAAAAGTTAAAAAGTTATAGATTATTATTACTCTTATCTATACTAGTATACTACTAATTAGCTATCTACTTACTATAGTCTTCTAGTATACCTTCTATAACTCTATCTATAGTAAATTACTCTATTAAATTATTATTCTCTTAATCCTAACTATTTATATTATTAATAATTACTTACTATTATTATAATACTACTAGTAATACTACTAGTAATTAAATAAGATCTTATAGTATCTAGCTAGCCTACTATTACTATAAAGCCTTATTATATACTCTAGTTACTACTATCTTAATTACTACCTTATTATAAATTTATTCTTTTTTACTAAAGCTTCTTCTTTTTATTTATAATATTATTTACCCTTATTTAGATAAAGTACTCTAGTACTAGTCTACTACTTATTCTTCTACTACTACTTCTTCTTACTATAAATATCTATTTATTTAATATAATTATCTTTAATAATACTATAAATAATCTTATTAAGTAAAGTATAGTAAATACTTATTTATAAAGAGTATAACTTTATTAATCTCCTATTATATTTAGAGTATATAAGATACCTTTAGTAGTTTAATAGATAGTTATTCTTTAACTTTAGAGTTCTTAATATAAAGTACTAATATTAGAAATAGAGACTAAAGAGAAGGGTAAAGCTATTTAAGTACATATTAAGAATTAAATATAGTAGAATAATACCTACTACTTTAAAGGCTAGCTTAATATTATCTACTATAAGTATTTCTTTATAAATCTAGATATAGTAATAAAGAAATATCTTTTTAGAGATATTTTAGAAACCTTTATTATATAGAACCTCCTAGATATACTAATATCGTACTATATATCTAGTATAGGTGGTGCGTAGTAGCTATATATATAATATCCTATAGAATAATAATAAGGCTATAATAGCGTTGCTATAATAGTAAGGATAGTTAAATAAACGATTATAATTAAATTATTGCCACTTAATAAAGTTTAAATAGCTAAAATTACGATCTATATATTAGTAGAATAATTATAAGAACGCTAATATATACCTAAATATCCCTAAATATATATAATGTCTAAATTTCTCTATTATATACCTCCCCTATATACTATTAGCTATCCTATAGCTAAAAAGACCTTTCTACTATATTATCGTCCCTTAATATAGTTGCGGTAACTAACTCTAGTAACCTTATAGTTATTTAGGGATAATAAGAATAGTACTTATAAATAGACGGAACCGACGATAATAGCTAGGCCTAATAACTTACTACACTATTTAATATTATATAAGGCTTTTTAAATAATAATTAATTACTTTTATTATTTATAGCCGTTCTTATTAATATTCTTTATTCCTAGTATAAATACCTATTAATTTATAGTCCTTATTATTTAGTCCTCTATTACCTTCTTATTATTAATACTACTAGTAGTCTTATTTATATTAACCTCTAATAACTTATCTCTTACCTTCTTACTTTTATTATATTATTTAATTAGCCTATTATTAATTAGTATAACATATCTAGGTATATAGGGCCGGTATTCTATAAGGATACTAAAAAGTTCCTCTGTCCTAAGTATAGTAAGTCTTACCTATCTATTACTTATCTATTAACTTCTAATAATCCTTTTAGAATATGTCCTTATTAATATTAGCCTTAGATAGCTATTAGTTTAACTAACTAAGCTTACTAAAGATAGCCTAGTGCTACTATAACCGTTTTATATTATTCCTAAGTTTAGTATCACTAGGGATATCAACTAGCGTAACTCTATATATACCTATATAGATCCTAAAGTATATCCTTACTACTTTTCTATCTTACTTCATTAATCTATTAAATTCTCTACTATTAAAGTCCTAAGGTATAGTAATTATATTCTAGGTTATAGCCCTTTTAAGGTAAGCCGGAATTATCTCTTTAATTTATAGTATTATTAACTCTTAATAGTTCTATTACTTCCTTAAATCTAAGAGCGGGACTATATTCTTCAACAGTTTATATATAAACTACTACTTCTAGGGGTAGAAGCGTAGCTATACTCTCTCTAACTATAAGCTTTCTATACCTCTAATCCCTTTATTAATATCTAATAATTTATAGATTTTAATAATAAGTATATAAGTAAAGAGCTTTTATTATATATAATCCTATTATAGAAGGCCCTATTAAACTTAGGGCTCCTTTAGAGAAGGCTTATAACCTAAATATAGTAATATACTATAGAGAGCTTACTAATTAGCTAGAAGAATATATTATAGAGGCGCTAGGGGTATAAATAAAGATCCTTAGTAAGAAGAAGGCTAGATTAATAGGGAAGCTCTATAAAAAGGAGGAATTATTTAATCTTATTCGTAAATAGGTTAATAGAAGCCTCTAAATAGTAGAGTTATACTATTATCACTTATTAATACTTCTATTTTGTTTATTAGGCGGCTATAGATATTAGATTTAAATAATAGTAGTCTTCTCAAAACTATTCTTAATAATAGACCTCTTTTTCTTATTAACTAATC
>JAGFMK010000476.1:0-21918 GCA_021030975.1 Lichenothelia convexa | reverse complement strand
GTTTCAACCCACACACGCCTAAACCCTCTACATTTGTTACACCCTGGCCCCACAATGTGTGCAGCCCGGTTTTCATCACTCGAGCCCAAAAAGCCACAACGCACCTGCACTCGGTCATCTTGCCTTCTCTAAGAAATTTCCTATATTATATTACGCACGTGAGCGGCGAAATCGATACGCATCATCTCCATTCAAGCAGAGTGGTAGCTTAAATGCAATAATTTCCAAGAGAAAAGATATATCGACGCAAGACTGAGCGCCCAGTATGCTGCACACGGGTAGACACCCAAGCCGTTGGTATATGTGCAACACAAAGACCCAATCCCGGGTTACTCCTCTGGCCTCTCCTCTTTTACTCCTGTATGACTTCCTCGCTTGTCGAAGTAACATCACACAGAAGATGAAAACCCATAGTCTCTTCCCACGCGCCAGGGACAACACAAAATCCTGCCGGATATGCACGTGTAAAGCCCTAGGAAACGCCAATTCTTTCTTCCCGGCCTGTCCCAACCTGCCTTCTCCCAACCGAAATCTTCAATGCTCGTATAACTTCGTTTAATTTCACATCCCTCCAATATCATAGTAATAATCCTCATCCAGGCCCTCCCGGCTCGGGACTTCTCCCCTCCTCTCCCTCCTCCTCCTGCCCCTTCTCATTCCCTTCTCCCTCCCCTTATCCGCATACCCATTCGTCATCCCACTCATCAGCCTCTCTTTTTCCTTCCCCCTCACCCTCACCTCCTCACCATCGCCATCCTCTTCTTCTCCACCACCCCTCCTATTCCCAAAACCATCAACTTCCTCATCCCCTTCCTCCTCGTCCTCATCTTCATCCTCATCCTCAACCAAATCCTCCAACCTAACATTCAGCAACCTCAATTTAACACCATACCCCTCAATCAAATCGACTAGCTTCCCCGTCTCCGCCGTGATCGGCGCCTGCTCCAGCAGCATCAGCAGCCCATCCAGCCACTCACTAGCCAGGATATGCGTGCCCGGCTGCAGCGTCAGCAGCACCTTTTCCTGCTGCTCCGCCTGCTGCTGCTGATGATCCCTCTCCCTTTCGCGGAGAGCTGACGCTTCGTCGGAGCGGAAGTACGGGTTTGGGTTTAGTGAGAGCGGGGTTTGTGCGCCTGTTGATCGCGCGGCGTCTATGCCTCCAGCGGGGGTGCCTGCCTCGCGTCGTCGTCGCTCGGAAAGGGTTTGCGGTGTGCCGGGCTTGCCTACGCCGGCGTCCTTTTTCGGTGACTGGGCTGTTGAGCGCGCAAGAGGTATGTAGCCGTGGATTGTGATCTTCGTGGTTGGCTGCGGCTGCTGGGTTGCAGCACCTGGGGTCTTCACCGCCAAGGTGCTTCTGCTTTCGTCGGGACTGTCGGGTGCTGTGGCGGATACGTTTGAAACTACAGAGCTTACGATCGAGAGGTCGATCTTTTCGGGTAGTATATCGAGCCCAGGGTCGATTTCAAGTCGTGTGGGGAAGTCACCGTAGTGGAGATACCGTCTATTGTGTGATAGCCGGACGAACCGCCATGAAGTGGTTGTCGGACGCGGAGTTGGAGAGAGGTTCTGAGCTGTCACAGGACCGCCTGGGTATGGTGAGGGTGAAGGGGACATTATCGATGTATGTGGGAACCATGAACCTGAAAGGAGGCAACGGATGCGTTGTTCTTTGACAAATTGCAGAGCTTCGTGGTGCAATTCCTCGCGGACTTGCCTGTGATTGGCGGTGTTAACGTGTTACTGTGACGCCCCATGGTGCTACAGCTACCGGCTCCTGAGACTGGAGAAGCATGGATAGAGGGCAGAAGGGAATATGAAGGGAGGGCAGAAAAGGGGTAATACCGTAAATGGTTGCCCCATGCATCCTCATACCCCATCTTCAGCAGCTCCATCTGCAAGTCTCTTAACCGCTGGTACTCGAACTCCCTCAGCTCTTTCTCTACCTCCTCAACGTCAATCGTTCGTGGCGCTTGTCCGATTACCTGCTCCACAAGGATTCTCACCAAGTCTTCTACCTTCTGAAAGTCTTCCGTCTCTGCGCCGGTGGCTTTCCAGAGGCGGAGGAAGGCCTGCAAACTGGAGGAATGCAGACGAGACCATTGCAGCAACAACGGCTTGAACAGGTTGTCGAAGTTCGCACGCGACTCGAGCGCCGCGTACTGAAGAGACGAGTCGGCGGAGGAATTGACAATCTCGAAATGGTCGTACAGGATCGTCGTTACGGACAGGCTGACCCTCGCTAATGGACAGCGCTTCTGCGCCGGCATGTTGGCTTGCTCGAGGATGAATTTCTGGAAACCATCTTTGTTCTTGCGCACCCAATCCGTGAGGTCCATCAATCCTAGAAACCCTGCCTCCTCGAATTCGGACCCTGGATTCTCCGTCTCGAAGCCTAACCTCCTCCACTTCTCAGGATTGTGTCGCCTGCTCCCTCTCTCCGTTTCCATTTCAGGGTCTTTGCTTCCTTCCGTTGTCGCGGTGTGCAACCTCTCCGGCGGGGTCTTTTCTGGTCTACTAGCAGCATGCAGTCCCTTCAATGCCCTCCGATGCTCAGGCCTTTCCACATCGACCCTGACGTCTCTCCACTTCTTGAGAAGCACCTTCGTCAATGCTTGAAATTCCAGCAAGGGTCCTGCAAGGTCATGTAACGCCGTTCCGCGCATCAATCCATACACCGCCTTTATCACACCTAAGTCCTGCAATCTCTTGATGAATTTAGGCCACTCCGACTCTGGAGAATTTGTAATAGAATCGCGTACGAGGGAATTGATAAGTTGGAGGGCATTGGCGCAGAGGGCATGATCGGCGGAAGACAGGCGGGAGACGAGCATCTCGAGGAATTGAGGGTAGATGGCCAGAGCAGGTTTCAAGGCGCGGAAGCCATAAGAGGCCGGAGCAGGGGAAGGCGAAGAAGGCGGTGGAGGATGGGAGACGATGGCAGCAAGAATGGACATGGCACCGCGGAGGATGTTAACCAGTGGATGGGTTACGACCAGTTCCACTACCTGGAGATGGTTGGTCAGTAGAGGCGAGTTGTTGAACGATGTTCTAACCTGCGTACGCGCTCAATGACATCCTCATTGATGTATTCCCATCCTTGGTCGAGCTCGAGCAGCCGGGAGAAGGACGTTAGACTGTAGGCCAGTGTATTGCCCGTAGCGTGCAGCGTGAGGGTCCGTAACCTGGGAAGACCTCCTTCAACAATGAACATGTCCGCAAATGAAGGGTCGCCGATGATGGACTGGAGTTTGAACGCGGCCATCTTGCGGACTGAATCTTCCTCGCTGCCCAAGCGGGCGACGAGGTCAGGGATGTCGATGTGCTCCATCGTCTAAAGCCGCTGGAAGTATCAAGACGACAGGGTGAGGCGTGAAGAGCCTTAGTTGGTGCGTCTGGCTTCGTAACCCGGTCTCATTGCTGTGCCTGTCCTCCAGTTGTGTTACCGGGTCCCAGTGGAGAGTGTTGATTGATGCATATTACAGCTGAGCTTCCAAACCTTTGTGCTTGCAGTGTAGCTGTGGTCAACGCCGAAACGCCGAGTCGTCGACTCATGCTCGGAGTGAATTGAGCCGGATGCCGGAGGACTTTGCACAGACGCCAGCATGATACCAATTACTCGATCTATCTAACTTATGAGATTGTTCAATCCATTCCGCGGAGACTGACCCAATGGTTGAAGACATTTCACACATAGGTCTGATCAGACTATCTCTGTCTCACTACACACCCATCTCCAGCGTATATGGCTATGTACTCGGCTCGTTGTCAGAAGCTAATATCTTCTCTCAGCTACTTTCAGCCAAATGGTATATTCCTCGCAAAGAAATTCGTAGCCCATAATCCTGCACTCCTGCTAAGTAGCGCCCAACATGCTTCTCCCCAACAATCCTCAACCTCGCAAGCTATGCCGCCAATGCGTATAATCTTAAACGCTGCTGCCTTTCCCTTTGGCAGCAATACGAGGTCCCCAAGCTAGATTGTTCCATTTCATAAAAGCGCCGTTTCATGCATACATAGTGTCGTATCACGGTGGGTATATATATTACTTTCGCCAGCCGACGTTCCATATCACGTGGGCTATATCCCTCGCTGTATTTACAGTGTTGATTACTCTGCCGAACAAGCCTGCAGCGACGATGTCGTCTTCGTCTTCTTCGTAGGGCATGAACATGCCTGATGGTGTCCGTCGGATGCCACCGCCTTCGTCTTGTAATGAGTCTGATGTCGATATTTGAGGGACTCGGTCTTTAATAACCGCGACGCTGTCTCGACGGTTGGCAAATGCTCCTGATGGTTCCCATCCCATATCAGCATCTTCGTCGTCGTCATCGAGAAGGAAATTACTCGAAGGTTTGGAAGGACGTAGAGTTTCTTGTGACGGCGAAGGTGACAGCGTTGTGGTATTTCGAAATGGTATGCTAATTCGAAGAGGCTCATCAGGAATGTCAGGCGAGTCTCTATATTTGAGTGTCGTCGACGGTAGCTTCGCAATGGTCCTGCTTTCAGAGCTCGAACTATTCCTCGTACTTCTGCGACGCGTATGATGCCTCTGGGATGCAGTTTTAATCATGTAGAGTCCGTCATCGGACGAATCATCCTCCAGGGCGGCCCAGCGATCGCTCTCGTCTTCAAAATCCCCTTCTTTTGCATCAACTGCGATGCATTGCTCTACTTTATCATCGAAGCGGATGTGACGACGTTCACGTGTTTCTGGAGATATGAATCCTGATGATGACTGCGACGGAAACGTACTAGGAGCCCTACTACCGGTCCTTGATGTGAGGGAGGACGAGACAAAGTCGGAAGCTGTTCGTCCAAGTGAAGGCCTTTCCCGTAACCGTTCTCCAGCGGATTTCGAACGTTGTTGTGCCTGTACCGCCGCCGCGGCCTGCTTAACCAGGGAGGACGCCGATATTGATCGCTGGAGCATAACCTCCGACATGCTGCGCTTCTTTAATATGGGCTTCTTGCTGCTGAACGAATTGCTCTTCGACAAGCGGCTTGTAGGCTCCGAAGCGTTGCAGCCACATGGACGTCGTTCGGAGTGCGTCTGGAGAGGACCGTATAGCCACGTCACGTCGCAGTCTTTCAACCTGAGATGGGTCAGTAGAAGTCTTAGATATTGCCTTTGATGCACGTACCAATTGAGCGTTTCAGGCGACACAGTCTTTAGCTTATTTTTTGCCTTCGCCCATGACCGCCAAGATGCATTCTCCAACCTGGACTTTTCCCCATAAAGTTTGCGCTTGGACACTATATGCCTCCATGATGACCAGATGTCTTCTTCCCGCCAGTCGTGTGAAAGATAATCCACCTGCTGGGAAGGTTCTTCCCGTACAGCTGTGTCATCCTCGGCGGTAAAGAGAGCTTGTGGCGAGTAGGGAGGGGAGAAGTCTGAAGGCGTCGAACCTGTGTTTAGGGGGGAAGTAGAAGAGCCGTCTGATCTGGAATTTGCTGGAGGTACTAAAGGCTGCTTCCTGTCCTCGAAGTAGCTGTCTCCGTAGGAAGGCAACTCTAAGTCGTCCTCAAGCCTTGTATCTAAATACAGGCTGCTGCCGGGCGTAGTCGCGAAGGAAGAGGAATGAGAGAATTCGCCATGTGATATCTGAGGGGATGAAGGGGCGGTCGATGGCAATGAGTTGATCAGTTCTCCAGACAGTGTTGGATAATTAGGTCTTCGACTCGGTAGAGGCGGGGGTTTGGAGGAGGGACCGAGGAACAATGATGAAGTTGAGGCGGGAGAGCGGCGTAGGCCACCGGGAGAGTAATATGGCCGTCCGTCAGGCTGTCGTGGGATAGACAGGACTTCCGTCATTTGGAAGGTCGTCGAAGCAGAGGAGCAAACGAAGCCCGAAGAGACCGAAGGGATCAACGAGTTCAGCTCTTATGTCATCTAGCTGTGTTGCTCATGCAGAGGTTGTGTCTGCGCTGGTACAACCTGAACAATCATTCCTGTAGATAAGGCGTCGATAGCAGGTTCCTGGTTGATTACAACAATCGCTGGACACCACGCTGGGTTGCAATCGCGATATGACAGGCCGAGTGACACAGAGCAGAGAAAGATATCGAGTATGGCGGGGTGTAGATGCCTGGGAGACTTGAATGGAGATAAGCGTGAGGTTTGAGCGTATCAAGTCATTGGGAGACGCGGAGGCAGCGGCTTGATCTGATTTTACAATGGCGTAACCGAACTGGTAGCATTTCTGTTTATTCGCATCGGTGATCTGGCGCAGACATGACAGACGGTTTACAGGCGGAAGAGGGTTGTTGCGGCGATGGTGAGCAAGCTGGGTGGAGGCATCAAGGTTGTTCGAGGTTTGTGTGAGTGAAATCTCCACACTGCTAAGGATCTAAGGTACTGCAGGTGGGCAGACAGGAAGGGTCCAAGCGTGCCTCGCTTCGGAAAAGGTCGGACGTTTGACTGTGGGGCAACACGCAAATCTGGAGTGACGCTGTTCCGCCTCCTTTTTTGTCCCCTCTTTCTGAAAATGAGGTAAATACGTGGAACGTGCTCAAACTACAGTTTTAGTTCCCACACATACCTAATCGTCGTATCTAAATTCAACTTCTAGTCAATTCAAACCCTAGCATTCCAAACATAAATCCACTCGCGCATGTATTTTTAAGCCGCCACCAGTACCTAGGTACCTTGGCAGGCCTACCTGCTCCGCTTCCCCTACCTAGCACGCCTTAGGTAGCTCCACCAGAAGACCCTTTACGAGAAGGGTACGTATTTTCTGCCTCTTCAATTTCCATTATCTGAACTTAGCTCACCGGCCAATGAGCTGACATACTGCAGGTCTGAACTGTATGAGGTTCATCCTGGAGCTGTCATAAGCTAGCAGGGCCATACCTTACCTGACGCCTTGGCTGCTTTTATGCACGTCGCCATCAGCCTGTGCACAAAGATACAGAAAGGCTCATCTTTAGGTACCTACTACAGAGTACTACTCTTACCGCCTGTCAACCGAAGTTGTTCCTGTCTTAACTGCAGCATCCCATCAGCACGCCATGCAGTGACTGGAGCTGAGAATCCGTCGCCCCTTCGCGTCCATACCAAAGCACGTTGCATTTACATCGCAAGCTACTCGTATCTTCGTAACAGCGGATCGCCTTCGAAGGGCTTGTGCCGTCGTCGTCACTTTTCCAAATACGATCTCAGATTGCCCCGGCCGACATGTCACATTGTGCCTGAAGCAACGTCGTCCTTTCTTTGCATTGCCGCAAAGCTATGCGTCGGTTTGAAAATCTTTCTCCGTCTTGGCTTGGTACCCTGCAAAAAGCGCCCCGCAATGCTTCCGTCATTGGCGCTCAGCAGCCATGCCCCACCTGTTTCTGGATACAGATATCTAAACCAGGCCGTTGAATGGCTAACTTCAAACGTTTGCCAGGTACTCACGTACCGTACCTTACTTATCCTTCATGTGTCAATGCCTATCTCGAGGATCTTGGCATAACACACAGTCGTACAAACCCGGCATTTTATTAGTGACTGAACGAGATATGCTAAGCACTAGTCATCTCAAGTCCATGTAATTGTGGGCCACGGAGATGCCGACTGGTCGATGTCGCGAGAAAGACCCGCAGTAATGGGAATCTCCTACTGCAAATTCTGAATGCGAGATCCTACTACTCACCTGCGTCCGGGGGCCAGTTTGTTTAGTTAGACCAAAATTTGCAGGCTCTGCAAAAGTTTTGTCATACTAACTCATTTCGTACCTAATGCCCCAATTGGGATAGACGTGCAGATATCTATGAACTCATTGCGCTCGAAATTTCTCGGGATTTCAGATGGAAGAGCCTATCATTGTCTGGCGCACCGTGTGCAGCGAGCTGAATCGTTAATTTGCGGGCTTGAAAGAGAATCGGATCCTTCGCAGCATAGCAGCCTACCTTATCGGAAGGAAAATACATATGGGTAGCTGCCCTAGCGAGCTTTTAGGGTCTCGTCGACACAGCTTTATCACTCAACGGCTTGATGACAGCACTACTGAGAGGAACCACATGTTTCATCGTTCACCCGCAGCATCAACATGTCGGTAACAAGCCGGTTGGTATTCTGGGCGTGCACCTGCAAATCACAAAGACTGCAGACTTGATCACACTATCACGTGCCAATGCCGAGGAACGTATGCTGGAAATAATGCATGGATGGTCGTGTTGTCATCAGCCTTAGGATGGTCGGATCATCGATCAGTTTCTTAACGCCCAGGGATACTGATATTCACTTGATAACGTTGCCTTGCCTTTTCCAGGTACTTTTTATGATATACCACTCGGACGGTTTGCGAAAAAACCTCCCCATGTTGAACAAGCGTGTCGCACTAGCTCGGATATTCCTGAAACAGCAACAACCTGGAATTTCACTCCAATGGACCTCATGCTGCGTTTCTGTTCGTGTCGACCGCAACCCAGGAACACTGGCCATTAGCGAATGACAAAAGTCCCGCAGTTTGGCTTATCTGCGCTCCCACAGAATGCTATGGCACTGCTCCCGACAACAGTAATCAATAGGTTAAGCCTGATTTTCCAAGGTATGCATGCTGATAATCCTAACTATTCTCACCCAAGAGCCAGTTGACCCAACCTCCCGATATATTCCGCTTGTTAGCATCCGGGTGCCTTTGGTCAACAGTATGGTTCACAATTCCAGCGCCGGAGATGCGAGCTCGTATCGGTGCACATCAACTCCACAGCACAACTTGTTACCTCTCACAAACTACAATCCGCACTGACCGGCCGTTCTCACTTCCAGGTTCCAGATTTTGTTCATATTTGGTCACACTTGGAGTCTTACCCCAGTGCTGCACTTGCGTGTACGTAGAAACCCGAACAGCAACATACATCTGTACGTTTTCTGCTGTCAGCCAGGACCTGCGCCAAGGATGAAAATTTGTTTGACAAAGCTAAGCCTTTGACGGCTGGCATACTGAAGATAAATACGCTGCTCCAAGCAACCAACGGCTTCCCTTGGTCTCTCATACCAGGATACCTTGGAATTGTAAAAACCTCTTTCCTCCACTGCCGGGCAATGGGACTTACCGAGTCTTGTTCCGCCAAGGTGCCGCCAAGGTGCCGCTGGAGCGCTCCTCGAAACTCGTCAACGCATCAACAGCCAGATCAAGGTATGCTACAGCTTCCTGAACAATTGGAAAATTTGATGTTCATTCACGCTTTGCTACCCTGATGAGACTGGACATCGAACGTATATTTACACGCAATCTACTGGAGAAGCTAGTCTCCTTTGTTAGAGATACTTTCAATCATATAGCAGCAAAAGACTTGCCAACGCTCACGCCCCTCTGATGTGTAGCTGCCTTGGATGGCCCAAAGTCCTTCTTCTTGCCAAGAATATCCATATGGTGGATGGGGATATAGACAAGATGCATGCCGCAAGGCCTTCGCTTGGAATATACTTTTGCAACTGGTTCTCCCGCGGCGGAACTCTGGGAGTATGAAAATTGCAATACCTAACCCACTGTCACTCATGCATCACGGGTTTCTCTGGGACTGTGGACGTTCACGCCTCACGGCAAGATGCGGGATGGAACAGAAATCCATCTCCGCGGCCGCTCAACCCTGAACCTAAGCAAGTTGATGCGTGAATCATACCTTGGCAAAGTGGTGCTTCCGCAGTGTACCTGAAGCTACAGGCATGACTTTTCAAGGTTCATTTTCACGCTGTTGCCTTAGCTTACATCCCAGATGAACTGGCAAAGGTTCCGCTGAAGGGGGTGCAGACTACCTTGTTTAGTCTTCAGGCATATAACTGCAATCTGTACGACGAAGTTGAAAGGAGTTTGAGCATGGAACTTCAGCTAGTGAACTTGATCAACCAACAGATACGAAGTCACTGTAGTCTCTGGAAAGGCTTGGGAGATGCTGGGTCGTGGCACATAAAATTCCTTCACTTCGCTGGCAAAGTACTACAAGTGTAATACACACAACTGCACAGCAGACTTAAACGCTAGATTACCTGTATCAGAATAGAAATCTTTACTCTGCTTCTTCTTCGCAACAACCTCCGTTCTAGCTAAGACATCAGTGCGTTAATACTCACCAACAGAGCACCATGTTATCCATATCTCCCCTTCGCACTTGCAGTGCGAGGAAAGGTAACGTTCATGTTTAATTCCACTACTGATCACGTGATCCATGATCCCCCTCCCTCTCACCGTTGCCCCACCTGAACCCCCCTCAAGTCTCCCATCACACAACGCTCCGCAAAAGTTACAAATACCAGTATTTCCTTCCTACCATGGCAGAAGCAGAAAGCGCGCCCGCATCGACCGAGCCTCAAGGCAGACATGTCATATATTGTGGAGGTGCGTCAAGCTGTCTTTACCATATCTGCGCCAAATCCAGAAAGTGACTAATGCAAAGACCAGTATGCACGTTACCACCAGAAGTAGGTGGGTTCCCCGCTCCGCTCTTACCTCCGAAGATATATGTAGAGGGTTTGGACAGAGGAGGTACCTGGAGGGGGTGAAAGAAGCGGACTGCGGGCTGATGAGGATACCCGCGCTTTAGTACTGCGAGTATGGCGGGACGGTCAAGAAGTGTGAGGAGTGGTTAAAGAAGAACGCGCCGGAACTGCATGAGAAGTTGTATTCGCAAGGTACGTCCGTCCGTAACCATTGCTCTCTCATCACACCGTCGCCATCGACTGTCTTCATCTTCTCCTCCAAACCAGAGCCCAATCTCACATCCATAAACAGAAGCGCTCGAAGCGAACCTAAGCACGCTCTCCCTCGACGCCCAAAAACGCGCAGAAAAGGACGCGGCAAAGAAAGCCGCAAAGGCCGAAGCAGCGGAGCAGAGAGAAGCAGAGCGGAAAGCGAGCTCGAAGGTGTACATCAAGCGGGTGGAGCGGAGCAAGCGGAAATATGTCACCGCTGTCAGCGGGTTGGAGGGGTTTGGGCTGGATCTGAAGAAGGTATGCAGACACTTATTCATTCCCTTGGGTGACTAGTCAGCGGCGGAGCAAGAGGTAGGGCTCGGAGAGCGGGCAAGGAGAAGCATTGGTGGCTTAGGAGTGCGGGTGTGAGAAAGGAGGCTGGAAGAGGTCAAGGAGAACAAGCGCTAATGGGAGGTTGCGACTAGGTAGCGAAAGATTTCGGCAAGAAATTCGCAACAGGCAGCAGCGTCACGAAGCTTGCGAGCGGACTCGGCGAGGAGATCACAGTCCAAGGGGATCTGAGCGATGATATCTACGACTTTATAACGGAGAATTATCCGGATGTGCCGGAAGATAATGTGGAGTGTATTGAGGACAAGAAGAAAAAAGCTGGGTGAGCTGGGAAGGGAAGAGAGGGGCCGGAAGGAGGACGGGAAACAGGAGGCGGAACAGGAAGAGCGGAGAGGGTGGGAGATATGAGAGATGCATATCAACGCGGTTAGCGTTGGGTAAAGGGAAAAGCATGGGATGCGCGGAAACCAGCTCTCATTTATCGAGGAACGGTGAACGAGCAGGTGCTCAAGATCAAAAGGGGAACAATCCGGAATCTCATAGGTATAACCCACTTGGACACCGCACCGTGCGTGCACTTCCTATTAAAAGACAAGAAGTTCAAATAAAATCCGTTTCGCCAGCCCTATGATCTTTGGGAAGCTGAGTCTTCCCTGTGCCCCTTCGCAAACCGACCAACGAAGGAGCCAGTATATCCATCTCTTTCCGCACAAGTTGAGAAACAGAACCAGCAGGAAAAAGCCCCAGTTCCAAAATTCTCCCTAACAGTCCCCAATGCTCTTCCCCGCAAGTGTTAATACCTATCCATTGAAAACCTCCGACTCTAAGCTTTAGCAACGCATCCTAGCGTTGTCAAGGCTATATCGGTACGCTGGCATTCCCGCAACAAGCACGAAGCAGTAAAGAGCATGTTTCCCGTCCGATTTTTTATTTATCATCAGCAACGTTCTTGGATTACCATCACTGACGTTCCACACTATGCTCTCATCGTCGCCATGATCATCATCACTTCCTTAGCTTTCTATGTCATCATCAGGTGAAATTATGTATCAATAAAACCAAACATTACATAAGTATCCGCGCCTGGCCAACGCTCCAAGCAGTGATCCTTTTCTCAGCTCTCCCCTGTCTTGGAAGACTTGTTCCAGAAGTGCATTTGTTTCCATGCTTGTCATGACCCACTGCACGGTTATATACCTCTAACCTCCCTTTCCGCGACACGATCTGCTGCTTGGAAGTTGCAAGGCGTCCTTACCTGTCCCTCTCCGCTGACGTCCTGAGCACCTACTTCATTGGAATCAATTTTCCAACTGCGCGAACCAGAGCCCTGAAGGACATGCCCGTCGAAGACCACACCGTCTCTATCCTCTTCCTTTTATGTTGGTCCTTTCTCTTCTAGTGAAGAAGTGCACCGAAGCATGAAGCAAGTCGGTCTGCTCAGCCCAACTCGATCTCGACCCTTTCCCTCGGCCAGCTGAAGAACAACAGAGCAACGATGTCGCGAAGGAACTCATCTAAACTAAGCCCTACACAATTGGCGGTGCTTCTTGTGGATGGGCTCAACCGGGTTTCACAATCGCTTTCTTTCGTCGGGATAGGTGCACGACAAGCATCTCACTTGGGAACATGCATACCTCCATGTTACCAGAGCAGGCCTTTAAAGAGAAGCATTGTGTACAGCTAAATAGTCAAACTGGGTGCGTCCCGTTCTAATTTCATGCGTACCCAACGGTGATGGACGTACTGCCCGTAGAGAAAAAGGAAAGAAGAACCTGAAAAGGAGACTGGAGCCACTTTCCGGACTTGGGATGTTATAAACCCGCTCATTGCTGCAGTGAAAAAAAAAGACTATGGTGTCATATTAGTCGAGCATGCTGCAAGTGGATCAAGCCTGCTCATGCATGGCAGCGCACACCTGTCGCGCCCCCGTCAAAACGTGGAGACGAAGAATATTTTTCAAAGATAGACAAGCAGAGATTTAGTGAGGATCTACGTATGCTACATGAGCATGCTTATGCACTGCCTACACCTCTAGCCTCGAAAGCATGATGTATCTGAAAGCCTCTTCTTCGGTCTATATGGCGTACGCCAGAGTCCATGTTTTCCTCCGAATCGAACGGAACAGAGTCATCCATAACGTGCATGTAACTAAGACATAGGTTCTGCTGATATTTGCTGAGAACATTCTGCTCGCTACATGTCTAACAAACTTGGAAAAAGTGCGACAGTTAGCCTTCCCTTGCCGTTCCTCCTCTGTCAAAAAAAATCCTCGACCAGCAGCGGGACTTAATGCGAAAGTGCTGGAGGAGCGGATGAACCAGCCTTCTTGCCATGCGAGCGAAGGACAGGCCCAGCATAGTCTGGCATACTGGTCTGCTGCTACGTATCCGCCGTCAGCCCGGATAGATAGCGGACGGAGAACCGTATGAGGTGATGCTGCGTCGTTCCCGAGTAAAAGGGGTGGTGGCCAGCACAGGCTCAACAGGAAAGGTTGGCAGCTGTCAGCGGCTCATGAACACAGAGTCTATGATAGGTTTGTATCTTTTGACATTTGCCAACATTGGCGTAGTCTCTATATCTACCCAGGACCATGTGGGCTATTCGGCCTTGAAGCCAGCCTCAAAATTCGACAATATATACGCGAGCGCTTTGCCTCCAGCTTAGGGAACAATTCCACTCTTGTCACGACGGGGTACGAGCCTTCGAGATTGTAGTCCCTTTCTCGGCTCGGTCTCATCGGCGCCCAATGATTTTTCTTCTTGCTGATACGGTCATCGCCATCTTGACATGGCTCGCCTCGAACTTGTCCGCCGGGACGTCTCCCAGCTTTGACATTCCATCTCTTGAGTCGGACTTGGCCCGCCGCGGCCAACGACGCACTATGCCAGAAGCGGGAGGACTTCCTCCAAGCCTGCTCCTACCGATTGTTCGCCGCCTTGAAGCTCCAAGGAAGATGTGGCTGAGAGTGTCGAGTGCCTTCGCATTCTTCGCCGCCCACTCAGATGTCGCATCCTTGACACCTTTCTCCCCCTTCTCTTTTACTGCGTCAATCTCTCTGGCATGTGCTTGATTGGATTTGGCAGCGGCTTCCTTGAGCTCGACTTATCTCCTTCTCGGGCTCGGCAGCGGCTTCCTTAAGCTCGATTATCTCCTTCTCGGTCTTGTGCAGATTCGATTGCAGGTTTGTAATCTTCGATTGAAGTAAGGTGCTGAACGCGTGTTGCCATCCGACAGCCGCGTTCCTTGACTTCTCCAGCCACGGCGAGCTTTGTGATGTGACTTCTCCCACCATTTCCATCGGCGACCATATCCAGCGTTTAGAGGGCTTGATCACCCGTTCAGTTCCCCAGCTCTTTCGAACGCAGCTTGGTGAGATGTACGCTTCCTTTGTTCGAAACCTTGAAGAGGCGACCACGACCCACGTTGATCAATCGAGCGCATCAGCACAGACGCTCAGAGCCATGTGGGCACGCAGCTTCGTTAGATGCACAATTCGTTGATCCGTCACATTGGAGAGGCTATGAGTGGCCATCCTCCTTCAAGTAGCGAAGCGGCAGCGGAGAATTCCTGGCGTCATTGTTACTCTACTATACCGACCAGAGAGCAGAGTACGTACCATAACGTATGATAACTAGTCATTCCCTTGTACGTCTCTTGTCCATGTGTACCCAAGATTTTTTGATGGGTGTCTGACGGCCTTGCCCAGCTTCAACTGAAGGGCCAGACCTGCGGCGCTATCGATCAAAATTCCGTCAGGGCTGAGAGCGAGACGGTGTTTGCCAGCATCGTAAATCAAAAGTCCGTCAGGGTCACCCGTAATCTCTTTGGCCATGAGAACTGTCCAGCTTGTGCAAAGGCTATGTCCTTTAGACCATAGTGGTTCAAGCTCATCGGTCGTTGCTTGCTTGATCCGCTCGGTCACTCTGGCCTGGGCTTCTAGACTCAGCTTGGAACAGCAGACGGACCCCAGTCTTTCCCTTCAGCCTCTACGTCGATGGTTTTTCTGCGACGCAACAGTCTCCAGTTCGATCCATTGTCCTTGGCATGGCCAAATTCCGGTTTGATGGCTGCGGAAGTTTGTGCGTCTCTGCGGTCCAAAGAAAGAGCCCTTGAAAGCAGGTTGCCCACCACTGCCACATCCGGAAATGCGCCGGACGTCATGTATGGATCGGGGAAGAGCGGGTCGGATTGGACCTCCAATAATCGTTATGTCAGCATGCAGTAAAAAAAAGAGTCTTGTGCAGCATACCTTCAGAAACGTGCAGTTCTCGGGACTCCCAGCGGCCGTACAGGGGTCACATGCTCTACCACGGTCGCCATTGCATTTGATTTTTCTTTTTAAAGCCTTCTTCTGAAGACTCCATTGAAAAATTCGTACAATGACGCCGAGAATTGATCTTCATCCTTCGGCCCTTCCTCCGCGGTTATCTTGGCATTGATAGCTGCGAACATCGGATAAACGGGTTTCTGAGGAGAATTCGTATATAACGAGAAGTGTATAAAAGAAAAAACAAAAAGTCGACATTGAGCATGTCATAGATGAGACAGTTTGCAATGAAGACAGCTATCGCTGTGTGAGAGTATATAGTTTTGCAAGAACAGTGGGTGTATATATTTCATGAACCGTGAAAGGATTGAGTCTTCCCGCTCAGGGGTGCTATATTTCCAGCGAATAAAGTATATAATAATGGATTACGATCCGACAAAGGAGATTCGACATGAGAAAAACTGGGAAATAGAGAGGAAATGACGGCAAAGATCAGACAACGTCTAAGGGCTATGTGATACTTGTATACCCTATGACACTACAGCGACCCTGATGGTACGTCTGGCAAACCTGATTCTCTATGTTTGCACGACAGCACATATTTCTCGTTCCCGCGACGCTTCGTCCAATCAGTGGATCCGACAAGGAACGTCAGCCAACACAGTCACGCTGAAATGCAGTCCTCCGACCGGTGTGTGTAAATGCAGGTAAGCTCTCTTCCCGCAGCAAACGGCAAGTCCGAGACATGAGACGCGTGACACTCCAAATTGGGCACTTGCGTGTAGATTCCGAGTAGTGCCTTTGGCAAGGATGACACGGCTGGTATTCTACCATTGCGCGGATACAGGCGTCGAAACCAATGCAATTCCGCAAGATTTTCGCTTGGATTGAACATTAGTCTTGCACATGGCCTTGAATGGACAACTTGTGCTTCGGCTTATTCCGCAGAGTCCAGTTCAGGGTTCCGGGACGGCGAAAGACCACTGAGACAGCTACGTGGATATCTCTGACACGTGTTCGTACGGGGTTGAGCCAAGTAATGTGGAAAGGGAACATTAGGTTATCACCGCACAACCGTACGATATGCTGCATTATTGCAAGCGGCCAGCCTAGCGGGCAGCTTCCATCTGTGAAGCCAGCGGAGTGACGTACTCAGGGCACTCACGTTGCCTCAAGAGGTTCGAAGAATGGAGACCAGAGCGTTCTCGATTTTCCTGATTCCGGATGCTAAGCACATTTTGGCATGTCGTTTTTGGCATGCTTGCAGGTGCAACAACTGTTCGTAAAGTGGATATCATCATTCCATTAGAGAGCTATATCCTCCTGCTTATGAACATAGGTTCATATTTGCGAGATCTGGCACCGCGGGTGGACGCTGCTGGATTTATGGTAAGGAGATCTCCTGCCTTGCTAAGTATTGGGGTTTTCGCACAGTGCTGAAGCATTTTCTGCGGAGAGCGGATGTCGGAGTAACGTCCTCCCCCAATGCGGGGCCCCGGATCTCAAATCTTGGGTTTCGAGCCTTAGTGTAGCTTGTGTACTTCCGCGTACGATACTTCACGTTTCTCCACGATTGACGCCTTCGTGAACATCTTGCGCGTACCACCTGCCTCGAGCAAGCTGCCGCTCTTGAAGTTGCACTTGCTCACCTTATGAGGCGAGCTGTCCAGTCCTGCACGCCAAGACTGCAACGCTCCTCGCCAGTCTCTAAACGATCTCTGCACGCTCAGGCAGCTACTCAGAGCAAAACTACTCAATCACATCCACTGCAAACACCAAAAAAACCACCGAGTTCTCCGAGAGAAGCTGGGACCTTCGGCAAGGCGCCTCTAGTCTTCCTTGCGTTTGGCGTCACTGTCCTGTCCGGGTACGGTACCTTTCTATACACGAGTTATCAACGCGAAGCTGCCAAAGCGAAAGATCACAATGTCCCAGCGGATGTCTCAGATCGCTATGAGCGGACTGCGGAACACTTCGACAAAGATGTCGACACAATGGAGTGGTTCATGGGGATGGGAGGGCTGAGGCGACGTCTAGTGGAGGGTGCAAAAGGAGACGTTCTCGAGGTATCTGTTGGGACAGCGCGAAACCTTCCACACTACCCTCTATCGAAATGCAACAGCATCACCATGGTTGATCAAAGCCCAAAGATGATTGAGATTGCCATGAAGAAGTGGAAGCAGCTCACAGGTCATGAGCGCGTGGACGCTTATTTTCGGAAACAATCAGCTGTGGATCCTATCAAGCCACCCTCTCCGGACGGTTTTGATACCGTTGTGCAGACGATGGGACTTTGCTCGACGCCGGAGCCAGAGAAACTGCTGCAGAATCTGGGAGATGTAGCAAAGCAGAAGGGAGGACGGATAATGTTGCTTGAGCATGGGAGATCCTACTATCAGTGGCTCAATACCATACTGGACAATCTGGCTCCGGCGCACGCGGATAAGCATGGATGCTGGTGGAATAAAGACATCGATGCTATCGTGAAGCGAAGCGGCCTTGAAGTTGTCAGCATGAAGAGGTATCACCTTGGCACGACCTGGTGGGTGGAACTAAAGCCGAAGAGGAAGCCAGTGACAAAGATTGCGGAGGCAGTTCCGCAAAGCGCTAAAGTGCAAGCGCAGGCGCAGCGACCGTGGTGGTCAGTATGGGGATGATCGACGTTGGATTCCCGGGGTGTGGTAGGATTACTTACGTCGAAGCGAGATGGCAGTTTCGCGTTACGTTATCTCGTCTATGGTTTTCCATCACTATGGCATCCTCCCCCGAACCTTATTTGAAACTCAAATAGATTTCGACTACGCGAGTATCACTAACATCAATAGGCAACACTCTAACCCGGAAGCCACAAGTACGGTAGGGCGCCAAAGAACGTAGAAGTAGTTTCATATTTCGAAGACCTTCGAGAAATGTTTTTCCGGCACCGGCCTCAGGTCACTGGAAATAGGCGGCTCACAGACGAGTCTGGCCAGAAACAGGAGGTGGGCAAGGGGGCGTGATGAGAAGCGCGCCCCTGCGTCATCACCTCCTGTGTCGAGCTTTAGCGCGCCTTAAATATCTGGAGATGGCATTTTGGAAAAACGGTGTATCGCTAAGCAGCATGTTGAGTGGCTCGCCTTGCACACGCTAGCTCTCGGCAGACAGGGAGAGCTGCGTTGCATCTGTCGCCATGTGTTGCCTTAGTGCCTTCGGCGCTTTGTCTTCCATGATCAGCGACCGAGAACCAACCGCGTTTTGGAAAGGCTGCTCCGTGGTTCGAAGTTTTAGCGACCGAGGTCAGCTCCTAAAGTTAGTTTGCCATGTTGGTAAGCTGCAAAATAGATAGCGATCGCATGAGCACTTGCATTTGCGTTTGTGCGCGCGGACGGACTGGACGGAACGATGCAGCTGTGTCTAGAGACAAGGTATATCGTTAATGATAACACTTTCAGCATGCGGCGAACAAACGGAGACTACACCGGAGGGGTCATTTTCAAGGAGCGAGAGCCCCAAAAATATGGATTAATCCTCAGGAGGCAAGTGATCCTTGCCCACTAAAAGCCGTGAGCTCCCCGGAAGCGTTGGCAACGACCCCTTTTCAGAGTTTACCGGTTGCTAGCTTCAAGCACGCTGCAAGAGTCAGCCTCCTGTGCGCCCAAGGTTTCACCCATTTGTGTCATCCTTTCTCCACAGCTTAATTACTCGGATTCTTCTTTTCCCTTCTGTACACATAGTCACCTTGCCGTCGCTCAAACACATCTCCCTTGCGTTGCAGGCAACTTCAAAGAATTTCTGTGTTGTTAAAAGCGTCGCCTCAGCCCGTTTCACCGGCGTGGCGCGTCAGAACGCTTTTGGAAGGGTGTTGACGTGTCTATCGCCTCATCCAAAAAAAGTCACAACGCGGCTGCCTTGCGTCGCTACCTTGCATGCTGAACGCACACCGCAGCATCTTGACTGCCTATCAACATCTACATTCCAACGGGTGCGCGCGGCCAATAAAAGTCTGCGACTGACGGCATCCTCCATTTCTCACCAGCTAGCACGGCGCCAATAAACAGACGGTACCCTTCCGCCGGTACTTGCGCGACACCGCTTTTACATCCACATCTTCGGACAAATTTGTTTGTGATACTCTTAACACCTCGATATCGACTACCAGCATCTATCGTTCGAATCGAGGTCATCACGATGCCGTACAATACGCGGAGGAAGTCGATCTCCTTGTCAGCGCTCGGCGTGCAGGTACCTGGAGCTTCCAAAGACAATTCGCGCCTCCCGCGCTCTCCGCCCAACAGCACCAAAAAATCCTCCGAACAACCACCTACGAAGAGAATCAAGCGATCGCATACGCTGAGCTCAGTATCCACTTCCTCGTCAACCTCGCCAAGGGCATCAGTTTCTGCGACACAAAATGATCGAACGAGAAACAGCGCCGCTGGTGGCCGCATTGCTGAAGTTACCCCTCCACCTTCGCCTGGCGAGCCTGGAGCTGCAAAGTTGGACACGGAGGGCATAAACGATGATGTTGTCGTTGCGGTTCTACGACAAATAGAACGAACGGGAAACAGGCCGCACCATGTCAAAGAACTCGCGGCGCTGCTCACTAACCAGCTCACTGTCGTCGAAAGGTACGCGTGATGTGCCTCTGTGCTTGAAGTTACTCTTTGTAAGACAAGACTGCTGACATCAATCTAGCTCCGCGAATCCTCAAGCAATCATTTCTTCTCGCTTAACAACATACATGCGCCGCCCGTGGACCGCTCTCGCACCCTGTCCCCTTGGCAAAGAACTCATCGGCACGCATCCACGGCGAACTTACTTCTTTCTCACATCCACACCTCACCAACCTATCGTCGAACCTACTGTTGTTCCCATCCCCGCAACAAAACCGCGCCTCATTACTCCATCTCTATCCTCCGGCTCCGTCGCGGAAGACGAGGAGAATGAGTTCTCCCCTTCAAACTCTCGCGCACGTACTGCGCTTTCTCCTTCGCCGGAATTAGACCTCTCTGCTCCCGAACTCGACGTGGTTCCCACTGCGTCCTCCTTGGACCACCAGCCAGAAGTCGTCTTCTCACATCGATCCTCGCCCAGTCTCGACAGTCCACATCGAGGCAGCCATCCACCCACACCGGTCAATATAGCGCACAACCGACGTGCCCAGAGTCCGCAACTCGAAAGGGATGAGAAAGAGTTCACGGCGACCGCGAGCAGTATACAACAGCGGAGTAGGAGTCTAGAGCTCGAGAGGAAGGAGTCGGTGGTGGAAGATGCTGCGAAGCCAGAACAGGATGTCGCAATACCGGAACCGACGGTAGAAAATACCAGACCGATGGAAGCACACGACGAACGCAGTGAAGAGACCATGGCCATCGACATGGACCATCATGAAGACGTACATGCGCTTTTTGGGCATGGAGACGGCTTGCACCTTGCGCCGGCGCCAATGATGAACGAGTTCAGCAGTCCGATCATGAGGCCGCTGCACTCTCTGCACATTACTACACCCGCTCCTACCACCACCTCCACTTCGTCCTCAGAATCAGCGAACAGCAACACAAACCAACTGTCACTACGGAAGAGATATGGAATCGAAGACGAACCGGAAAGCATGGAAGATGTAAGAGTGACTATGCCATCCGACGATAAGTCGCAAGACATGGGCTTCGGTGGCGACCCGTGGAACACAGCGTGGGATGAGTTGAAGAGCCCGGAGCTGGTGGAGCTGAGTGAGCTTGATGATCTGTTCGATCGGTACTAGACTGGACAACTAGTGAGACGTCTCAAAAAGCACACGGGCAAACCATAACGGCTTTTGCCTTTGAAAAATCTGGCATCGAAACACCCACCCCGCTCATTGACGACGTACTAGGAGCAGAAATGTCTCACTATGAGTGGACCTCTCCGCGAACGCTGTAAATGGTAATAGACCCGTGTTGAGCATGGATTTGTAGCAGAGAAAAAAGGAGCGAGGAAGACGACATCGCTGGTAGCAATACATGGCCGGAGCTGGAATTGTGCTGGTCCGAATACCGAAAAAGCGGGCATGGAATGGCTGGGTAGATGGAGTTTTACTTCCCTTGATGGGCTAGAATCTCAGACCTTGTACCTCTACCAGGCAAAAGCGAAAACGAACTTGAGCTGTGCTTGAGCCGGATTATGATGGCTTATGGACTTGTGGACTTCTAGCGTTCAGAGCGTTTGACAGTAGACATGGGATGGCTTCTCTTCTCTCTCTTGCTCGGCTTGTTAGATGTATGTGTATGGAATTAGACGACAAACCAAAAGACTGGCAATGATCCAAGAATCAATCGTTGCTGCGAACTCCGCAAGCTACCTACTTAGTGATTACATTTTTCTCCATGGAGTTTTCGTGGAAGGAAATGTCGCAAACACAGCACGATACATCCAGTGATTTGAACATTGTGTCGATGATATCGTTCACTGATTCTATCCATGCCAGCAGATATCTATGTTGCTAAGCTACTGTAAGCCAAGCCAAAGACGAGAACGCCGTCTATACCCACCAAAAATACCAGGAGCAGAAACTACAACGCGTTGACGGAAAACGTCCCATCAATCATCCTCAATATCGTCATCGCTAAGAAACATTTTCTCCATCCCCTTCTCCACTCCCTTCTCCACTCCTCCCTCCTCTTTCCCCCCCCCACTTCCTTTCTTCCCTTTCACCGCATCTCCAACC
>JAGFMK010000475.1:0-21973 GCA_021030975.1 Lichenothelia convexa | reverse complement strand
TAGGATCCCTTAGGGAAATAAAGGCTAGAAGGAGACTTACTCCTTAGGATAGAAAGATAATACTCCTAAGGAGAAGACGAACTGACAGCTGTTTAGTAAGAGTTAGGTCTAAGAGTTAGATCTAGGTCTAGGGAAGACTAAGGTCTAAGAGTTAGACTTAGGTCTAGAGACTAGAGTTGAAGGACTAGGCTTAGGTTTAAGGAATCCTAAGACCTAGGACTAGACTTAGGTCTATAGACTAAGGGCTAAGGAATAGACTTAGGCTTAAGGAAAATTCGGAAAATTTTAAAAGTTATCTCACGTCTAGATTAGGGAAAATTTTTAAGTCTTTAAGAGTTTAAGTCTAAGATAAGAGGACCTAGGGCTAAGGTCTTGTAGGAGCTTCGACCTACTTAAGGGGGACCTACTATCACGATCCTAATCTAAGACTAAGGATTCGGAGTTATATTAGACCTTTTAGAGTTATATTAGTCCCTAGCCGTGTCAGAGTTTTCACTCTACTTTATATATTCTAGCTTTCTCTCTCTACGCTTCGTCTTGTTATTATCCCTAGGGTTAGTTCTAGGTCAATCAATTGAGTTACTACCTTGCTACTAGGTCTAGAGAACCTAGTCTAGGTATCGTTAATGCCTTGCCGCTGGCCCTAGGGGTCGATCCCTTACACTATCTTACCTTCTAATATATATATTAGTCCTTATCTATATATATTAAGGTCGGTGGCTAGGTAGCCTAGAATCCTAGACTAGAATATAGAGTAGATATAGAGACTATAGATTATCTATAGGTAATACCTAGCTAGATAGATAAGATAAAGTGTAAGGAGAGAAAGCTAGAATATATAAAGTAGACTGAAAACCCTTCGTGGGCTTCCGGCACTTAGTCTAATAATAATCCTAATCCTAAACCTTAGCCCTAGTATTAAATCATAACAATATATACAGTACTACTCTCTCTATTATATTTCTATCTATTAAGCTAGCTAGTTTAGCTTAGTAGATTCTTCTATCTACTTCACTATAAATATCTAATAGACTAGTAAGTCTAACTTTCTACCTCGCACTACTTCTACCTAGGCTCTTACCTATAGTACCTAGTCTAGGTTACTAGAATTAACTATACTTAGTCTCCTCTTTAGGAGTAAACTAAACTAAAGTACGTTAGTAACTTACTATACTATAACTATACTATTTACTCTATAAGTTATAGTTAGTTAGTACGATATTACTACTAATAATACTATAGTTATAAGCTATAATTATATTAACTACTATAAGACTAGACTTACTAGAGCTAGAGTTCTAGATAAAAGAGTTAAAAATCTAGTAGAACTCTAGTAAGGGTGATCTAATAAAAGCCTTCTATATAATAGATAAAGAGTTTAAAGATATTAAAGATCTATTCTAGGCTACTTTTAAAGATATAAATATATATATAATAGGTCTAATTATTAAAACTAGGGTGAAAGAGGTCTATAAGCCTATTCTAAAAGAGATAGTGTTCCTAGCGCTATAGATTATCTATATACCGCTAGAGCACTATAAAGCCCTTTACTACTATATATTCTACTAGTTTAAAGTAGTAAGAATTAATAAGGAGAAGGCTTAGGAGAAGGCTTAGGAAAAGGCTAAAATAAGAGTCTTATAGTAGTCTAAAAACCTATCTCTACCTATAAAGAGAAGAGTTAAGAGAGGTATTAAGAAGGAGGAGCTATAATTATTATCTATTAAGAAAGAAGATATACAATTATTATCTCCGTTTACACCTAGCTTTATAGGCTATCCTACTCCTACTTTATATTATAGCCCTTTAGCTAGTATATATATACCTCCTAGGGACTAGGAGAGAGCTATATTTAGAGACTCTATTATACTTACTATTAAGGCTGGCGCTACTAGTTTCTATATCAAGATTAATAAACTATACTTAGTAGTAAAGAAATAAGGGGTTAAAGATATCGACCTAATATTTAAGGATATCTCTTAGAATAGGTTCTAGGAAGAGATAGTATTTAATAGTAATATAGGTCTAGAGATAACTTAATAGAGACTACCCTTTAACTATATAAGTATAAATAGTAAGAATAGTTTCTAGATAGTATTAAAGGCCCTATAGACGTATAATAAAGGTTATCTAGCCTTTTAAATTAGGCTAATTACTAGTAGATAAGGTATACTTATATTTATTAATAGTATAAAAAGGTATACTAATATTTATATAGTAGCTAGCTATAAGCGCCTATTAGAAGAAGTAAGTAATAACTATAGTAAGGTATATATATTAAGCTATAGGCTTAAGTAGATATTAGTGTATATCTTAATAGAAGGTAATAATATTCTCCTTATCTACTTAGTAGTAAGGCGTACTAATTATTCTATAGATAAACTAAAAAATACTACTAGACTATCTATTATAGTAGCGATAAAAGCCTTAAGCGGCTCTAAGTCTAGTACTATACTACCTAAGAGTAGCTCTAGTAAAGAAGACTCTAGTTTTAATAAAGAAGAGTCTAACTCTAACTCTAGAGATAAAGACTCTAATATAGTAGTTATAAGACTAAACCGCTATAACCGCCACAAAACCCCTCGTCTTATTTAGTTCTTGCTATTACTATCTCCTAGACTTAATACTACTATAGATAATAATAATAATACCTATATTACTAGTAAGGATGAGGATATTACTATAAGTAATACCCTAGATCTAACGACTATATCTAACCCTACTACTATTAAAGCTACTATTAAAGTAAATAGGACCTTATAGGATAAGAAGGACATTAACCTAGGTATAATATTAGTAGTTACAACCTAGCTTAGTTATAAAGGGGATAGGTTTATAGATAACAAAGACCTAAATATAGGGTTAATTAAGGAATTAGCGAAAGACTAGTAAGTTAAAATTATCCTATTAATCTACTATACTAACTAGTATTAGATTCCTAGGTATTACTAACGATTTAGTAGACTAATATACTAATAAGGACTAATTTAAGGCCTATAAGTTCTTTAGCTACAACTATAAAGTCCTTAATCCTAATATTAAGTATTATATTAATAGTATAAAAACTAAGCTATACCTATACTAGATATTCGAAATATACTAGAGGCTTAAATAGGAACACTTGTTATATAGTGGTATTAATATAGATATAATAGGTCTAGGAAAGATGCTTGAGTCTCTTACTTATATTATTATCTCCTACTAGTTAAATATTATATATTTTAAGGTAGCTAAAGATTAGAAAAATAATAATTTAAAGTTATATCTACTAAAAGACTTAAAAGAAACTAAATATCCCTCTATCTCCTTATATCCTTTCTAGTACCTATATATAGGTAAGAGCGTAGCTACTAGGCTATAGCTAAAGTATAGCCCTATATTATTCCTTAGTAAGGTAAAGATTATCTAAAATCTAATAAAGGAGTAAAAGAGGTATATTAACGTCAACTACCTAAAGATAAAGCTCTAACTTCTTATAGGCTATAATTTTAGTTTATAATAGACGTAAAGAGCGAAACGCTATAGTAATTATAATATTAAATACTTTAAACTAGAAGACGCTACTAAGCTACCTACTTAGGCGCCAAACTATCTATCGAGTTAGTATATATTATTAAGTGCCCTAGGTTTATAGCTAGGGCAGGTTATAAAGAAGTTCTTAAAAGCGGGTTTAACTAAGAAGGTTATAAACTTTAGTAAGACTATTGGTCTAAGAGATACACTATAGGTAATATAGGGTAGGTATATTACTAATAAATTCTATTCTATTAAGAAGAGGACTATATAGTATTAGTATATACTGCGCAACTACCTAGGTGCGCCGTTTTTCTAGTTTCTATTAGGAATACCCTAGAATTTATTACTAGGGTAGCTCACTATACTATTAGAAGTTATCTAAAAGTATACTAGATAGGGTAATTAGGTTTAGGCTAAGAAGAGTAACTATTAGAAGTGGTCCTAGAATATACCTCTAGATAATATAGATAAAGCTTAATATAAGGGTATACTTTATTCGACTGTCTAGTTAATAAACACCCCTTTTAATAACCTCACTAATTCTAAATATAATAAGCTAATATAAGAGGAGATTAATATAATAAAAGCCGAGATCTACAAAGTATATATAATATATATAATTTAATATAGGCTAATATCTTACTAGGGAGAGAAGGTGGTAGTATCTATCCCCCTCTATTAATACTATAATATAAATATAGTGCTAAGAAAAGAAGTTATAATGATTATTAATGCTAAAACTAATAGTATTAAGGTAGAGCTCTAGGTAGAGTATAAAAAGGCCCTACTAGTATATAAGGTTAATCTTATAGAGAAAAGAAGTATAGCTAAGAAGCTAGAACTAGACTAGAAAACTAATAGTTATTTTAAGCGTATAAAAGATATGAAGAACTTTAGTACCTATCTCTTTCTTAGAGATATATACTAAAAGTATAACTTAGACCTTACTCTAAAAGGTATTAGCTACTAGATAGATAATCTAGAGTAGTTATTATTCTATAAATACGCCTAGAAGCTATATAATAGTAGTTCTAAGATATAAAAGATAGGAGAGCTACTTAATAAGATATCAAAGTTGCTTAATATAAACAATAACATTGAAAAGCTAGTTAACTTCACCGCCTTGCCTGTTATCTCCCTTATTAACTACTATATAAGTTACTATAACTATCCTACACCCTATACCCTCTATTAACTACTATTTTCTATAATTTACTAATACCTAGGTTAGATCCTACTAAAGATGCTTAATAAAAAGAGCATCCTTATACACTTATAATAGGATACTAATACTAGGTTTACGCTTATTAAGGTATAGAATAATAAGTAGATAGATAAAAAGGGTAATCGTATTAAAACAGATTCTATTATCCTTAATAGAATCTACGAGCTCCTTAATAGAGGCTTCACCCTTATCTATACGTTCTATATACTACTCTTTAAGCTATATTAGCTTATAAGCTATAAAGCCTAAGTAGTTACTAGGGTTAACTATATAAAGGGTGCGTAAAAGAATTTATATACCTATATATATTGCTTCTTCTATAAGGATATAGAACTTAAATAGTAGATTATTAAGCATTAGAACCTAAGGATACTCTTCTAGGTAATAGTTATATAGGCTAAGATAAACTAGTAGAAGAAGGAGATAGAGGATAAAGTAGCTAAAAAGAGATACCTAGTAGTAGAAAAGAGATATAAGGAGGAGGAGGCTATAGATAAAGAGGAGGGCGTTTAAGAGGGTAAAGTCTAAATAAATACATTATATAGTATAACTAGGTAAATAGTTAAGAACAATTTGTTGGTTTTATAACTTCTACTTAGCGTTATCTATTAATAGTTATTATCTCTACACCCGTTAGGAGATTATAATAGTAGTACCTACTACTAATATAGTACACCGATATTATTAGTACTATAGTTAGTATAACTTTATATAGTTATACGGATTATTCTATACACTAGCTTATAAGTTACGTTTAGTAGTTATAGATAATGCCTCTAAGACTATTATACCGCTATTATAACTAAGGCACGTTTATATATATACTAAATATAAACCGCTAGGCTACTTATAAAACACCTAGGTATTTTCTTCTACCTATAGAAGGTGTAGTAGAAGTAAATACCTAGATAATATATAGCACCTAGGTGTTAATTAGTATTAATATAGTATAGAATACTAAACTAGTGTAGGGAACCTAGGTGAAATAGGATACCTAGGTAGTCTAGGTAACCCAGCTTGTATATAGACGGCACGAGCTAAAATTCAATTTAACTATATATAGAATATATATATAGTGAACTAATATATAAGCGGTTACTAGGTGCTAGTTACTTATACTCTACATCTTCTAGCTAAGGATATAATTACTTAGATCTTAATATACTAGCTTATATAGAGAAACCCCTAATTTATACCTACTATAGTTATTATAATAGTCTAGTAGTAATGAGATTTTACTGATGTAATTATAACACTACCTCTTAGTAGTAAAATATAATAACGTAAGTCACCCACCGTACTATAACGTTAAGCTAAACTATTTAATAGATTATTAGAATAGAACACTTTATATATCGCTGAAACGCTCCGCCTTAGTAAACAGACCGCCCTTTATATTAGTAATATATTAGCCCTAGCGTAGTAAGCGGAGATATTTAAAGAAGTAAACGTTAAGAACTAGTCTGTAGACTATATTAAGACCAGGCTATAGATTGATTATAATATCTACACCTAATTATATACTATTATAGAGGTAGAGATAGGTATAATAAAGTTACTAGGTGAGAGACTAAATACGCTAAGTAGTAAGAGTAAGCTATAGTATATCTATTAAAACCTATAGAGGAAGTTCTTATAGGTTTTTAATAATATACTATAGCTATAGAAAGATAAGTACCTTATAGTACTAGCCTAGAAATATAGTAATAATAAGAAACGACGCATTTAGACTAAAACTTATATATTATCTTTGAATATAGATAATATATTCTCCTCTAACTATCTATCTATATTAACTATAAGGACGACCCCTCTAAGTAATAATAGTAGTATAGATATACCTCTTTATAACCCTTTTAGGATAAGCTATATAACTATATATTAGTATAGCCACTATAATAGCTGTATATAGGAATTATAAGATATTATTTCAGCGGATAAGAACGTCTTAGATATTACCCTAGATAATATATACTTTTCTAACTTTATTAAGGTACTAAAGGAGGAGATATAGTTTAATAATATAAGGGAGGCTCTTTTCTAGGGTAGTTCTATACTAACTAAGGAGGTATTCCTAGTAGAGAGTAAGCGCTTATAGTAGTGCGCACTTTTATAGTTATATTTAAGAGGGTATAGAAAGTTCGCTTTTATAGTTTAATAGTAGTCTTTATATTTATTACGCCTTAAGGCTATATATTAATACTTGCTAATTAATAGTAGCCACTCTAGACAAAGTCTTAGCTAATACCTTAATAATATATATAGTAGGCGCTATATAACTGTTAGACCCCCCTAATACTACTAAGTATACTTAGCTAGAAGTATATAGTATTTAGAAGAGGAACTATAGGATAAAGACCTATATATAGTTAGGGGGAGTAAAAAGGTAGTACACCGTCCTAAACACCCTTAATAGTAGCGTAGAGGCTATATAATAGATTTTACTAGCAGCTATAAAGGGTATACTATTATAGGAATAATCTATAACTAGTATATATTATTTTAGAGATACCTAGGTAGGTAAGTTGTGCCTAGGTAAGGTTTAATAACCCTAGTAAATAAGGCTGACCGAGTATTAGTGCAGATTACCCAACCTTACCTAATCTAGTAGGTAATATAGTCGTCTATACGTAGGTAAATAATATACCCCTAGATTCTATATATATAAGACTAATATACTACCCTCCTCTTCTCTATATAATAGATACTTATTAGGCTACTTCTATTATAAAACCAATTACCCTTAAAGTAGTAGGACTAACTAATATATAAGCCGGCTTGTTACTTAATATCTCGTCCCTTTATATCTCGTCCTAAAGCTAACCTAGTAAGTAACTACCTCTTAATATATATATATATTAGCTATAGCCTACTATTACTAACACTAGAAAATAATAGAAGTATACTATAAGATCTAAGTAAAGAAAACTAGCTCTACTCCTAGGCTTATTAGAGCCTAAGAATATAGAAGAGGACAGTAAGCCTATCTATTAACTAAGGAAATACGGCCGTAATCTAAGCGTAGATCGACCTAACTACAATAGTAAAATTGACTCGCTACCTAATATAAGATCTAGGGTTTATTTCTATACTTCTATCTACTAGTACTTACTAATATAGAGGTAGCCTATTACCTACGTCCGCTATAAAAGTAGTTAAATATATAGACTATACTTAAAGAAATAGCGGCCCTTATTAACTAGCCACGCCCTAATAGAGTAAGTCTATATAGTAGCTTCTTATTATAGAGGGAGACCTTCCTAACTTTAGAGAGTAGCTTTTTATTATAGAGGGAGACCTTCCTAACTTTAGGGAGTAGAAGCTTGCCTTAAATTAGCTAGTCTTTATCTCCTAATTTAGATAATAAGATAGTAGAGGTAGTATAAAATAGCCCTATACTACTATAGTATAGATTAGTATACTAACTAAGAATATAGTTGTCCCTAGTATATAATCTAATCTTTAAGGCTATACTAGAGTAGATAAAGGTAAAGTAGGTAATTAGCTTTTAAGAGAATAGGCAATTAGGCTATTAGCCTAACCTATAGTAAGCCGCACTAAGTAACTATATAAAGTTAATATAGAAGTACCTAAAGCAATAATAGGGCGACCCTAATAACGTTACTAATATGTCTATATAGGACGAGGTATATAAGGTAAGGCTATTTCTAGTATATCAATTTCCGTAACTTATATATACTAATCCTAATAGCTTTACAATGCTATTAGCAGCTTCTATAGCCACGCTATATAGAAAGCTCATAATTTAGTAGCTATCTATTATATATTTAATAATAAGAGGGACTCCTAAGAGAGGGTTATATACCTCCTATACTTTAATAGGTTCTACTACCTAACTTAGGCTATATAAGTGATACTAATATCTATTATCCTCACTAATAATAGGTAGTATATTAAGAACCGCTTTTTTACGCCTATAATTATTAAGGTAATTATGTATATCTACTTTAATAATAATACTATAGCTTTAGGTTGTATTCTAGAGACGCGTCAGCTCTTTAATCTATTTAGAGGATCTATAGTAGTAATTATAGCTATAATACTTTATTATATAATAGAGGAGTTTAGAACTAGGGAGAAATAGGTAATAAAGTTTGATAGTAATATTAGAAAAAGTAAGCACTAGACTTCACCCCTATATATATAATTTCTAGACTACTTACTAATATTACTATAATAACTAGCCTACTATACCTAACTTAAATAGATATAGGATAACTAGAATAAAGCCTATTAAAGCTTAATTCTTAAATACTTATATATATAGGTGCTCTATTAATACTATATTAGTAATAGACTAGAGTAGAGAATAGAACCCCTACTAAACCTAAATAAGGACTCTACTAACGATATTAAGGAGTATATAGCGTCGCTTATCTACTAGACTCTATACTTTAATATAAACCTAGAGGACTCTAGGTTAGGTTTCGACGCTTCTAATAGTTATATTAGTAGTTTAATTAATCCTATAGTACTATCTAATCTAGTATTAGTAGAAGGGAGTCCTATTACGGCGGGGATAATACTAGTACTAGGTATATAAGCCACCTAGTAAGTAGGTGCCTACTAAGACTCCGGCTTTATTCACGCTAACTAGGAACTTTATTAGCTTACTATAGACCTATAGATACTTAAGTAGGTATATGATTAGTATATACAAGGAGATATAGCTAATACCTACTATAGACCGCTACTATAAATATTACACCGTAATAGCCTAACCTTAATCCTAAGCCTCTAAAGACGCTAACTATATCTAGGTAAAGTAATTCAACCTATCCTAGCCTAGGATATACTATTATAATTCTTAAGTCTAAGATAAATAAGGAGAGAGAACTAATAACTGTACCTAATAACCTTAACTTTAATAGGTTTATAGTATAAGAGACTATAGTTAAATATAGGGTAGAAAATAATAAGATATAGTAGTACTATAGCCTAAAAACTTTAAAGTTTAAGAACCTAGTAATACTCTTAGAGGTAGGTAAGTTTATAAGGTTTAAGGAGTATATATTATACTATAGAAAATATAATAAGATAGCTAAGCTATAGCTATAAGTACTAGCTAATAAGTAAGAAGATAAGTAGATATTGGTATTCTTTCTATAGGCACTCTGAATTAAATTAGTGTTATTAAACCTTAATAGCCCTATAGTTAAACCTATATAATAGCTAATAAAATATTATAGTAGATGAGTTACGCTATATATAGCTATAGATAAAGTAGATATAATTCTACTATTAGTAGCTAAAGGACTAGTTACTTATAAGGAATATCTAGTACTAATAGATACTAAGGTTATAATAGAGAAGAATGCAATATAAGATCTATTAGTTTATCTAGTACTAATAGATACTAAGGTTATAACTAAGAAGAATATAATATAGAGTGTATTAGTTCCCTAAGTACCTAGGGTATTAAAGGCGTAATACGCTCTTAGGGCCTTATATAAAGAGCCCTAGGTGCTCTAGATAGCCTAGGGCGTGGTATAGATAGCTATAGGCGCTCGAGGCGGCCCTAGAGCTAGCCTTACCGTCTAGCTAGCTCTACTAATTTATAGATATATACCTATAGATACCCTACTTAGAGAGCTAGAATAATATAACTTCTTCTTTATTTATAATATATATACTAAAAAAGATATAGTAAATAGCGATACTATATCTACTAACGTTAGATATATTAAATACCTCTTCCTTATCTATTTAGACTTAATTAAGATTTAGAAGTAGAATCCTAATATACTTATTATAGATTATATATATAAAATAAACTAATATAACTATCTACTTCTTAATATTATTAGGATTACTAGTATAAATATAACTATATAGCTAGCCCTCTACCTCTAGGTATAAGAATATAAAGAAGATTACCTCTTTCTAATTACCTAGCTAGTAGTACTACTTTACTACTTTAGAATTCTAAGACCTTATTATATCCTTACTAATTATAAACTAGCTATTAAGAATATACTTTAAATAGTACTCCCTAATATACTAATAATACTTTATATTTAGTACATTAATTAAGTAGTATTAGTATATATTAAGAAGTTATATCTACTTATACTAAATAAGAAAGAATCTACTACTATATAATAGGTCTTTAAAGATAATAAGTAGTTTATAGCCTTATATATAGTATACTTTACTATAATTAAATCTAAAATAGAGTAAGACTATAAGGATAATCTTTATACCTTTAAATAGCTTAATTTATCTAAAGTAAAGTACCTTAAAGATACCTATCTTACTAACTAGAAGTAAGAGATTATTAAAATATAAACTAATAAGGTATTATACTTTAATATAATTACTACTTTAAGAGGTAAAGGTTTTTACTATACTATTAAGGAGTATCTTTAAACGTTAAGACTTAATATATTAGGACTCTAGTTAGCGCTCCTAAATCTATAGATAATATAGTAGTATAAGTATAAGATAAAGTAGGTAAATAACGCTATTAATATAGCTATATCGTATAATAAACTACTATTTAAACTAATCTTAAGAGTTATCTATAAGTATATAATTATATAGTATATTCTATAATAGGAGGATCGCTATATAGCCAGTACGATCTGTACTGGTAATTACACTCGATCAACTAGCCTTCTATATATACACCTTATCTAGGAGCGTGAACGTCATAAACGAGGCCTTATCCTATAGGATTTCCATCGCTATTAGTGGATTTATCGTGATGAAGGCCCTCCTAAAGTAGCAAGATTATAAGTTCTTGAACCTCTTATACAGCAATGTCGCCGTACAAAGAATACCCGCAAAGGTACACCAAAGAGTACGCCAGCAAGCACGCCTGCAGCCTCGCAGCTAGCAGCCTCGCAGCCAGCAGCCTCACAGCCAGCAGCATCGCAAGGTACTGAACAACTGCCCCAAGGTATTAATCGTCATAAACGAGGAGGTGGAGTCTGGGGTACACGCCGCGATCCATCAGGATTCGAGTGCTAGATAGCGACAGTGACAGCGACAGCAGCAGCAGTGAGGGAGGCGACAGCCAGGTACAGGAAGCAGCACTAAAATTCTTTTCTACCAGTCTCTACCATTATATATAGGGTAAATAGGTCATTTTAATACATATGTGCTGCAACTTCTCCACGTCCAGTGCCAAGAAGTCATGATAGACAACGACAGCGACAGCGACAGCAAGGTTAGTTGGTGCTCGGCTCAAATTGCTATCCTGCAGGGGGTCGTACACACCAAAATTACTATGTGGAACACCCCCTTGCTAGTAGCAAGCCGAGCTGCAGCCAAAGACGCCTATCCCAGTGCACGAAGTTCCCGAATCAACTCCCCATCTTTTGTTAAGCAACGCCCCTGAGGTACAGTACGGCTTGATGTAAAGGGTTTGGAGTCAAGGTACATACCCACACAGCCGGTATATTTAGGCTCTCGATGAGTGTATACAATCAATCGAAACGTCTCGATTTTAAAGCACTCCCGTAAGCAGTGCAGTGCCAAGACCAGCCAAGTCGGAAACTGCGGAGGCTAGCCATGTTTGCGTCATGGTGATTGGTGTTCTTCTTCATTCCAGCAGACTTAACGAGATGGCGGCGGAGGAAATTCATATATCGCAGATACGTCCCAACAGCCAAGCTATCTCTTTCTCAATCTCCCGCTGCTGCCATGAACGGTTCGCGGAGACCGAGATATTGGTACCATGAGCGGTGAGATGTCACGATGGTGAGACCTGATAGTTCCTGGGATGCTTCATGATAACAAGCTGACATCCGCAAAAGCCGACTCACAATCATCCTCAGTGTCCTCACACTGGTCTTCCATGCTGCATCCGCTTGGGCATATGCCTATCTTCCCGATGACCCCTTCCATATTGCCTTCTACTTCTCCGTTTACTCGTATTTTGGCGGTGCGCTGAGTCTCCTGGGACTCCTCGGCGCTTTAAAGGTCCGTCCGCTTCGACCCGGACTTGCGCGAACGTATTATTCACACTGAGTGCTGCAGCGCAATCCCGTACACATCCATATCTTCTCCAATTTCCTCCTCATCGATGCCACCCTCTGCGCCGTCCCACGTCTGACATTTATACTCCTCTTTTCCGGCCTTCGGGAAAGCGCGTGTGCTGCCGACTCGGTCAGTGCGTGGCAGCAGTCGCTCCGAGAAGCGCCAAGAGATCTCGATATTACGTCTTTTAGCGGAGGGGAGAATGAGAGCGTGGGCCGGTGGATTGAAGAGAATTGGTCTCAGCAGACCTGTTTAAGAGCTGGATGGTGGGCTCAGATCATCTTGGTTGGGTTAATGACCAGTGCGACGGTGGCGCAGATGTCTTTGGCTTGGAAGGTCCGAGAGCTTGCGAATCTGATCGCAGCGAAGGCGGAAAGGGTGCAAGGGAAAGTGTGAGGCGAAGTTCGGATCTTATTGACGTTACGCAATAGATGATATACGGCGGACCTGGCGAGGTGTTCTATACCCATATATAGCTTTCTCCCTGCTCTTGTTCTTTCTGGTTAGTCAAGGAGAGCAATTTGTGCTGTTCACTGCAGCTATAGCATGACAAAAGGGCCTTCTGATGCCAGCATGGCCTCCATTTGTCGCCGCTCACAGCCCGAGCCCGCAGCCCGGTGCGGGATCTTTGTCAATAATAAAGCTCTCTTGTACGATCATCGCATGGTCGGCCATCTTGTAACGACCATCGCATGGTCGGTCATCTTGTAACGAGAATCGTTTTTTATTAAGCACAGCATAAACGGATACCTTAGCAGGATAGAGCTCGCCGGCTCCATATAAAGCGACAGCAAAAGCAATTACGGTGTCGTCCAATGGCAACGCTCTGAAAGGTTAGGATCAAGCTTTAATTTAGCTACCGGCCCCAGGGCCTCGAAGCAGCTTAACCTAGAATCAGCGCTCCGGACCAAACTTCCACAAAGTCACTTTGTATCATCGTTGGAGGTTACCGTTGGATGAGAATTCTCCCTTCAGGTCACCAGATCATGTCGCAAGCCACACATGCCCAACTCTGCTCGTGCATAACGCGCATTTGCATGTGCCCCTCTTTAACGAGATACTGGAGCGCAATTACTCTTTGCAGAGCTCCTATTAGTGCCAGAACACTCCCGAGGTCCTATTTTATCCGAATACTCAAAGCGATCCCTCATTGCTTACAAGCCAATTCTCGACGGCGAAATTTCTCAATGACTGAGGTGTTCAACGGTTTCAACGTCTGCTACCATGAAGTCAAGCTCACGCATGGCTTTTAAGAGAATTCGGGGAAATGAATTGTGTGCCCACAACCGAGTTCAACGGCTTGGTGTCAAATGGGAACATCCCTGCAGCGTTTCCAGCTGCCGCAACAACGGCGTGGGCAGTTTAAACGTTGTAGGCGGGCCATGCCTGTTCCAGTCCAGTCTAGAGGGCTTTCACGCTTTCGGAGAAGGTTACGGAACAGCACATTCAGTCTTCTTGATTGGCCATCACTAATAGTGGTGATCGCTGTAGGTCAGTCGAAAACAGTCCCCGAGCAAAGCACACAGTACGCGCTCCAAGCGCTGCGCCCATGTTAAACATTTTCACAAAGGTGCGGAGGAATCACCGGTGCGTGAAGCAGAGAAAAAGGCGCGGTGCAACTGCGGACTTGCCCGCCATGAGGTAAAAGCTAAATGCTGCTAGCGCCATCCGTCCCATGTGCCAAGCGCAACTCAATTCATCTCCAGAATCTGCGCCCGCCAGCGATGGTAAAAGGGGATATACGGTAAGTCTACTATTGCCTATTATTCCTGGGCAATGTTCTACGAGATATATGTAATAATAAGCAATCCTACACCAAGGACCAATGGATGTGTGGTGAAGGTGCATGCGAAAGGAACATTTGGGTGCAAGCTTAATTGCGTTCATCTCGGCTAATTCTCCCTTCTGCCCTACTAGCCTCCGACCCACCTGCACTCACTTCACTTGTCCTGCACCTTTCCTCTCCCCGTCGAGTTCACGTTGTCCCTCTTCCCCTCCGAGCCGGCCTTCAATCTGCTCTCCGGTTCGAAGAGCCTCAGACATATCTTATTCTTTTGTCCTTGTCGGCAGGTCATAGTCACTCTTTCGGTACGTCAAGCCAGTCATTGGACATCCACGTGCAAATGCTTCGCCTGAAAATCTCGAGTCCATGTACTCGGTGGAGCCGTAACCACCTTCGCACACTACGTCCGCACCAAAGAAATCAGAATAGTCTTCATGCATACTGGCAAACCCGAATGGCTAATATTGTCTGGTTCTAGCAGTTCAGACTTTCGCTCCTCCCTCAGTACCTCCTTTTTATCATCCCGCAATACTCGGGCCTTCACCCACCATCCACACAAAATACGATTCGCAATATCTAGAGACACGGGGGGGGCATATAATATGGCCTACTACGACAATACGGCATGGCCTGCGCCTGGACGGCAGCCGTCATGGGAGCAACCTCCTCCGGCGCCGCGATCAGGTAGGCTGCAGCGATACAATGTGTTTAGTGCTATGGTGAACCTGACAGCGGAGTTAGACGCAGGCTCAGTTGTGCAGCGAGAAGACCCATCGGCATTTCTAGCTCAATTTGAAGGTACGTCGGTTTCCTGGCTTGCCCCTCTTGGACTTGAGAGCCCCAAGGCCAACGGGAACTTCGCTGGCCAACCCGCAACCAAACTACCCGTTCGGCCTCAGTTGTTTATTGTCTTTGGTGATTGCACGCACTAACGCAATCCTAGAGATTGATCGCGCCGCCGATAACATAGCCAAGAGCGGGAAGATGTTTACCGGATTTATGGGGCGTCGAGATTCCATACCCATGGGAGTAAGCCGTGCTTACCCTGAATACGGTAATCATACTTCTTTGCCCCAGAGTCTCGTTCAAACTGATCTGTAGTAGACCGCATTGGCAATGTATCACGCAACCACTCTATAAGCGATTACGACGGCATGCGGTCTCATTCATCCTCAAGCCTGCAAGGCTACTATCACAACCAGCGGCATTCTCGTCATCACAACGACGTGGATACCGTCATGCAGGCAAAACGTCGAATGGCTGCCCAGCGCGAAAGGGAGCTCCGGAATTACCATCAAGAGCAGCAGTACAACAGGAGTGAGTTCGTTCCAACGCTTACTTGGTAACGGAGATTGACGTTCTGTTAGGCGTACTCGCCGACATGTCGGGAGCGAAGTCCGATCGATCTTCGAGCCCGAACATGAGCGAAGAGGATCGTCGGGAGCTGATCGCTCGCCAGCATCGCGCACTTTACGGAAATGATGCAGCCCTGTATGGCGCCAATGCGTCGGCTAGACCAATCAGTCAAGATGCCAGAGTGGCTGCTGGAGTGTTGCGCGGAGGCGGTACCTCTCCGCCAAACTACGATCAATATCCAATGGGCACGCAAGCTGGCCAAACAGAGCCGACGCAGCCGCAGCCCATGGGCATCAAAGACGCTTCTGCTGCAAGTCAACACCAAGAGTCTCGTGCTAACAGCACCGCGTCGCCTTCATCAAATCCTACAGCTTTCAGCCTGTTCGAGACTGCTCAACAACAGTCCAGTCATACCTCTACCTCCTCCCCTGGTGGCTCACCACCGCGCCAAGGCGGCAATCAACCTTCGACTAACGCTGCTGTCGGAGCTATTGGATCAAGGCTACCTCAAAATCAGTTAAATACGGGGCTTACCAAACGTCCCACACCACCTTTGCCATCTCCGTTGGGCTACGGCTACCCCACCGGGGAGAACAATCAGATCATCAACAACAGTGCTTCCATCCAAAGTCCCAACCCTACTTCAGCCGTCTCTGATAAGGCGATGAGCCTTGGCTGGCCAAGCAACAACGCGGTCTGGGGCGCAACAAAGAATCCGCTCAGTGTTCAAGCTTCAGTTTGGGGTTAGAAAAGAGGTACCTCAGAGTATATGTACGGTGTTCACGTCAGGAGTTTCATGCAAGTTGCGCATTTTCAGGTGTCTCGGGCATATACCTGTATCGAGTTGTTTCCGAATGGCGGGGGTTTGTGGGTGCCGAATGTTTTCGTCTTCGCGACTTTGCATTCTGTCTTGACGCGTTGGAGCGGCGAAATGCTTGATAGGCCTTTTCTTGCGAGGAGTTTCCGGCATTTTGGCTTATCATTGGCTCGTTTCTTTGTAGAGATCATGTTTTGCAGGCGCTTGTGGGCTGGTCTGGTCTGGTTGCGCTGCTGGCTAGGTCATTTCTTCTGAGCACCTTTCCTTCTGTAGGGTTGTGGATCGGGTGTGGGTTTACAGGGGTAATATTCTCGTCTTTAGTTAGGGGGTGTTCATACATGTTTGGGAATGAGATCGGGAAGGGCTAAGGTGTAATGGAATACGGCTTCTTCGCAATTTAGCTCCCTCCATAATGGTTTTGTTGCCCGTCTTCTCCCTGCAACGTCCATGTCTTGGCGCAGGTTCCCAGATGTTGATGGTGAAAACAAAGTCCGTTAACCAAGCCCTAAATTCGACCGCTTCAGAGACAAGTTACCTCTCCATAAACCAGGGATCATAGCCTCTACCCAGACTATATACTACGGGTACGATTTTCAAGCATCTCATTCTTCTGGAGACCACGCGGGCTAGCGAAAAGTGCTACACACGAGAAGGGCAAGAGAAACTATGGAGTTTAAACATAATTTTAGCAAGTATGGACCGCAGGAATGGTACAGTGGGAGCAGCTACCTAGGTATATATAGGAGTCACCGGCCTTCGTTACCTGAAGTAATATGCGACTAACATCGACAGCAAGCCACTGGATTTACGGTATTTACCCCAGATTTTGAAGGCCTACAGTAGTCGCTAAACGCGAGAGCGCGGCTAGCACAATTCCGCCCGTGGCTAATTTACCCCCGTCCAAATTTCCCTGACCAGCATTTCGACCGTGCATCGTGTCCTCAAGTTTGTCCGCAACTCTCGAACCATCCCGTCGCAGTCATACACCAGATTCCCACTGCATTCACCGTCGAGCATTGAATTAGTACGACGATCTAGCGAACTTAGGACCTTCACGCACGACAGACACCCCACACTAATCGCGACAATGGTACGAACGCGTGATTCTCTTCAGTACTCCCTTCCCTGCACATCACCCAAAAAGAAAGCCTGGAGGGGCACCTGTCCCATCAATTGAGAAGCGCCATGCAATCGGACGGCATCCCACACTCAACTTGCCTTCTCAACCTCAGCACAAAACCCTGAGACTCTCTCAATATGCCCTGCAATCAAAATCTCAGACTCGCAAACCGCACCCGAAAACATCCACCTCTCCGCAGCCAATCCCTCTGCCCGCCTTCCTTCACAGTCCTGAAGCTCTTCACCAATCCCCTACTCCCTTCAATTCTTCATCGTAACCTCCGTACTGACACGTCCCCTCTCTCACACAGTCATCCCCACCCTCCTCCTCCGGTGGTCCCCTCCCCGGCCAACAATCCATCGGCACAACAACCGGCGCATCTCCACCCTCCTCCGGCGGCAGAGACTCAGCAAGCGGCGGACGCCCCGCCTCGCCAGCACCACCAGGCGGACCGAAAACAGTTATTCGGAGAAAAGCGGCGGCGGAAAGGGCGGACAAGGTTGCGAACCAGCGGCCGAGCTCAACGAGGGCGGCGGGCGCGGGGGGGAGCAGCAGTACTATGTTGAGTATGCTACCTTCCGTTTTTCTTCTGGGATTGTGATTGGTGGGGTTCTGAATGCGGTGACTTGGTGGTAGGTTGGTGGTGGTTTTGCGTGGGATGCGTGGTTGGGTCTGTAGTGGGGTGTTTGCTCACGGTTGTGGTGGTGTGTGTGATCGCGATGGCGGAGCTGGACCGGCAGGAAAGAGAGCGGAAGAGCATGGAGCAGAAGAGGGCGTTCTGGGATGGAACAGTACTGCTGTTCTCGCTGTTGGCGCGTTGATGGGAATCGGAACTGCGTACGAATGGATGGCCATGAGTAAAGAATGGCAAGGGGATCTGGCTGTTGAGGGGTTAAGACATTGAGAATTGGGTACTGGGAAGGCTAGGAAAAGGGTGCTTGCGGAGTTACTTCGGCTGACTTGTATCCGAATCACAGGGCTGTACACCGATGAGTCTCCCGGCTTGAAAGTCGATCCTGTCGTGGTTATGGTGCTGTCGGTTGCTTTCATCTTCAGTGTCGTGGCTTTACATGGTATGGTCTCCCACTCCTCGCTTCCTTTCCTATCGTCTACTCCCTTCGCACTCGCTCTTGTTACCCGACATGAGTTCGGCCCCTGCGTTGCCGGGAAGGCAGCGGCTGGGAAAAGGAGCGAGAGAAGCATACTTGAATGTAATTGTGCTGGTGCGCTGATACAAGAATTTTTTTAGTCATTGCGAAGATCACAAGAAAATTCTCTTCGTAGCAGTCGTGCTACATTAGCTGGAAACGGATGAGGCCTGCTGTGCCGACTCTGGGGCCTGGTTGAGCAGCGATGAATCAAAAGAGCTTGGCGTTTGCTACGTGTATTACATTGCGGCATTGCATCGCTTCCAGAAGCAAGAGGATGAAATCATTCAAGCGTGAGTTAGCTGGGTTTGGGGTGTCAATAGATTGCAGATTTCCTGCCCTCGGACTGCACAAGCAAAAGTTCTCTATCTCTTGCTGCTTAGATCAGTCTGGGATTTGCATCGGGCTCTATGATGGGATGCAAATGTAAGCTAGAACTTCGGGACAATGTTATACAAAAGAGAATTTATCTGAAGAACAGTTGTCACTGCCATTCTTCTCGTTTTTGCCCTTCTGCAGACGGCGTTATAGTATTGAGATCGAGGACTTCTTTGGCATTAGGATTGTGGACTTTCCCAACAGAATGCTTTTAAGATACTTATGGCAGATTTCCTCATCAGTAGAGATATTGAGAAGTCTGAAATGCAGCGTTTGGTGTGTACAAGTCTTTCTCGTTCCAAACAGCTGATGTGGTACTACTGCTTTACGTACCTCTTAAGATCTCTATACTGTAGCACTTCAGGAACGCAAAAGTTTGAGGGGCTACAAGGATGACAAACATCGCGCTTCAGGTTTGAAAAGCCCCATCAGTCTGCGTAGTTGTAGCGTCTTCTCCATAAAATCGATTCTAATCATGTACACCGTTGAGGACGTCGCCAGCATATTGTCATAGCAAAAGGCAAGGTTTGACAACTAAAGCACTTGTCGCTGGGTTTCCGAAGCACCTTTGTTTGCGATTAACACGATCCTGGTGACATAACCAACGTAAGCCAGCGAGAGGACATGAAAGAGTGAAAGTAAGACCGTAAAGGCATGTGAAGCAGGAGGCAAACTTCCGAGTCCTAATAATACATCCCCCTCTTTCTCCATGCTCTCATCACGTATCAGAGTCTTAAGTACTAAACTCAGAGACATAGGGTACATAGTGTAGTGGTAGCACACCCGCATCGCAATCCCTCTAATGGAACGGCCATGGGAGGGAACGTGGATTTTCAATCCTTGAGCACCTTAATTCCCTGGGTACAACCGGATTCCATTCGAGTTTCGTGCGGGAGGTCTTCAGTTCGAACCTGAATGTATCCATTTTACCTTTGGAGTTTTGGTGCTGCTTTATCTGACTTCACTCGCAGATAGTGTTTGCTAGCCAGTCTTCTTTCCTCATGTTGAATCGGATATCTTTAGCACAACTGTGAAAAGGGGAAGGGCGTCCATTCAATATATTCATGCGTCCAACATATTCTTCCATGATGTTCTATGAAGTCAACTGTTTGCTCAATCATATTAGAGGGTGTCAATGTAACTCGCGTCAAAATAAACAGCTAGAACCACCCTCCTAGTAGCTGGGCCCCCATATCCAGAGGGATATCAGTAACGTTAACGTCTCTGATATCACAAAACTTCAGAATAACAGATTCAAGAACCCCGCATGGCATAGACGCCCTTGAGCAACGCGTCGGAACGACTGGAGTACTCCCCGATTTTATTTAGGAAAGCGAAATCCGCCGTACCTGAGTCATCGACCGGTTCGTGGTCGTCGGAGGGATAATTTTCGGTAGGTCAGGTCACTGAGGGTCTCCCCGTAAAATTTTCCTTGAGAATAGTGCTCGAAACTCCGAGTCGCGACGCGGGCTGTGATTTGGGAGGAATGTGAGGGATGAACATTCGTATCGCAGATATCGTGGAAATCAAGCCCAGTTTAACAGAGGGTTGAAAGCAAAGCTTGCACAGCAGGATGTTGGTGTATGGTGGCAAAGTCTGTGCCGTCTTTATCTATAGAGGCCAAGTGAATGTCTGTTTTTTTACACAAACCACAAGCTTGGAAACTCTACATGGCTCCAGAAGGTCTCCGGTAGGTAGTCGTGCCCGGGTGGTGGCTCTGAAGGCATCCATAGTCGGTACAGTTAGAAGGGCCAAGTGTTACTCTTTGCTTTCTATTAAGACAGATAATACCTAGTCATTTACTTTCTGCTTCGAGACGACAATGTCTAACTGCCTTCCGCAGCCGTACCTTCTGACTGGCGAGGTTGGGATGACGTTAGGAATTATTCGGGGACAAGGTTAACGCCGGTAACAACCGACCCCAAGCCTGGAGATGTAATCCCTTTCGAACTCCCGCGACTTAGAATGTAATGCCAGTAATTCCACCAGCAAACCCGCCCACTCATGAAGCAGCGAAGTCTTCCCATTCGACGTCCCAATCTTCCTCTCTTCCGCTTAATCAAGGCCCTCGAGTAATCGTCTACGCCCAAACGCACCACCGCCCAGACGGCGGATACGTCTCCCTCCTCCCTCTCATCACCAACCCAACCGGCGTGACGCATGTCATAATCGCCGCTATCCACCTCAACGAAGGACCAGGCAACATCACACTTAACGACGACCCGCCGGAGTCACCCAAGTTCAACACCCTATGGGCAGAAGTAGCATGGCTTCAAGGCGCCGGCGTCAAAGTGATGGGCATGCTGGGCGGAGCTGCGCAGGGGAGTTACGCGCGGTTGAGCGGTGACGACGTCTCCGTACGTCCAGTTCTCTCCTTTCCTCAACTGTTCTACTCACGAAAACCATACCAGTTCGAAGCCCACTACGCCCCCCTCCGCGCCCTCATCCTCACTCACAACCTCCAAGGTCTCGACCTGGACGTCGAAGAGCCTACCCCCCTCCCCTCCATAACGCGCCTCATCTCCCGCCTCCGCACCGACTTCGGCCGCACCTTCCTCATCACCCTCGCACCCGTCTGCACCGCCCTGCTCCCCCTCGCCCTCCTGCACTCCCTTGACCCCAACCC
>JAGFMK010000474.1:0-22109 GCA_021030975.1 Lichenothelia convexa | reverse complement strand
CAGCTCCTCCACCCTCTCCACATCCGCCCCCAGCGCCTCAAGCCCCTTCTCATAAGCCCTCAAATGCGGTTTATACCACCCTACCTCCTCCGCCGTAACCACCGCATCAAACTCCACACCACACCTCGCCGCCGCCCTTCGTCCCAGATCCGTGGAGCAGTTCGTTACAACGCCGAGCCGGATACCGCGGGCTTGGAGGTCGGTTAGGATAGCGGGGACTTCGGGCCATGGGGCCAGGGTGTCCCAGTCTGCGAGGAGAGCGGCGGGAGCGGAGGGTGGGAGGCCGACGTCTGTGGCTGCGCGGGCGACGAGGTCTTCGTAGGGCTGGTAGGCGCCGCTGGTGTAGGTTAGGGAGAGGTAGCGGGTGCGCCAGCGGTGGCCGGCGGAGGAGCTGCCGGCGGCGCGGGACCAGAGGGACCAGCTGTCTAGGAGGGCGGTGAGGAGGTCGAAGATTATTGCCTTTGGGGGGAAGGTTGCCATTGTGTGCTTATCCGAAGGGCCAGCTGGGGCACGATTGCAGTGGAAGTTCCGATCGTATCGTATTTTCGTAGATGTGCAGATAGGTTATTGAAGCGGTGACAGTGTTGATTAACAGGTGGTCTCCTCTTCCACAAGCCGTGAGAATATTGGGAGGTATTATACAATTGGTTGACAATCTTCATTCCTATATACACGAAAAAGATCCGGGTGCCGATCGTTCCTACGATAATTGCCCGGATTTGAAACGTAGAGATCATCGGCGTTATCCCGCCTCTGCCCGAGCAGGTTTCTGTGCAGTGACCAGTATCGGCATTCTGACAGGAGTCGGCAAGGAGACGCCAGCAGGTGCGGCCGTGATGGGGTGAGACAATACCATCGAAAACCATATCTTGCGACAAAGATGGGAATCATTACATGTTGTACGACGCATGATGTAATTCAAAGTGCTAGAGTGATACCGGGGGCAGTCGAGGTAGATGATATAGCAAAGTCTAGCGTCAACTACGACTAAAGCTTTTCAGTCGCGAGTCTTGCTACAATGGCTGGTCATCCGTGTAATTCAATGGATCAATGTTACCCCTGGAGTCCATGTCGCACTGGCGCGATGTCTCGACGCGACTGCAGAGGCTAGAAATGTCTATTTAGGGCAGTCGACCTGAAGTACTCTTCCGGTTTTTGAAGAGCAACGATACGTTACAATAATGGAACATTTTTTCTCTCATTTCCTGTGCTTAGCAGAAATTGTAACACGGGGCAAATTATTGCTGTCACTGTGGAAGGGGCTCTGGGTGAATTCCGATCTTCTTGATATCTCACTTGTTTTTTCTGCAGCCACGATGAGCAAATGAAGATCTACTTACAGTTTAAATTTAGTGGGACGTGATTTTTAAAAGACTAGGACCGTTTACGGAAGGTTGGGAGCATCGGTTCCGTAAGCAAATGGTTTAACTCTTCAGCAGAACAAGACTATTCCATGCACAAAAGCGATATGGGACTTTAGTCGACGCTTAAAGTACCGGCCAGGAAAGATTTGGAGATAAGTTTTCGCATATCAAACTCTTCGTACGTTTGACAGTCCCCAGGAGTCTTTAAAGAGAAAAGGGAACCTGCGTAAAAATGCAGCACCAAGTACGATGAAGCGCAATAGAACATCGTTATGCATGAAGAAAGATTGAAATTGATGAAACATGATCCAGTGCCCGAGCAACAGACATAGACGAATAAGAACCTAGAACTGAAACATTACATACCTTCCCAGCATTTGCTGTGCCGCCAACCAGCAGCGGACAGCTAACGCGGCTTCTCCTAATCCCTGTTGTCTTCGCTCTTTCGTAATGGATTCGATGGCATTGGTACATCCCTATTTCCCATATGGATAGTTGCTGAAGCCCTGCTTCAAGCGGTCATTGAATCGGTCAACGAGATCTACATAGCTCTGCTCGGTTATCATCCCCTCTATAGTTACCTCTTGACGGCAGTCAATCATGTAAGGTCGCTGAAGATTGACAAAGGAGTCTTCCTTCAGAAGGAAATCCATGTTCCACTGCTCGACCACAATGACCGGGTTCGAGCCCTCGCACGGCGGGGGCGGGCCGTTCGGGTAATGTGTGACGACCATATATTCGGGCCAGAATCGTTCATTGATCTTCGACAATCCGTGTCCGGTTGCTGTGGTAAGTGTCAGCGTCAAGAGTCCAGTGCCAAGCTTACCGATAACGATCATGTGCCGCGTCTTGGCGCTGGCGGTGCCAACGTGGCTATAGATGCAGCTGCGGTCATCTGCAGGACGTTGGGGTCCATCATTTCGACATAGTGAGACGCGGTGAGTATCATACCGACCTTGAACTCGCGCATTGACAAACCTTTTCGCTTGTTGCCGAACGGGACAACTCGAGTGAAAGTAGATCCGGCGTCATTTCGTATTTTAGTGCATCGGGACATGGCGGCAGGACCCCTAGGAGGGCCACGGACATTGCTAAGTGGGCCAATATTGAGACCGCGAAGCCGTGAGTTGACATTACTGCTTAAAACCGTCCGATTCGTAGGGTAAGGTGCGTATCGAACTTGAGAGCGCTGTTCTTTCCGGACCACTACTTGGAATCCTTCTTCATCTTCCTCCAATGAGGCCTGAAGAATATTGGGCTGCTGCCATCCTAAATTTCCTCCTCTACCAGGAGCTGCTGATGGGACCAGGGATGCCTCCACCGAGGGCTGAGAAATAGTAGGTTGCTGCCATCCCAGCCTTCCCACCCTACTAGGAGCTGCTGGTGGTGCCAGAAATGCTTTGCCTGTCATAGGGGCTTTACTCACTACTGAGGCTGGCCGAGGACCCCAAGCCGAACCGGGTGCAGCAGAGCCGCTAACGCCAGGTTGGACTCCTGACTTTGGCATAGTGGAAGTGTGACTTTCCGATGGTTTCATACGAGTTCTTTTAAAAGCAATTGCTTGGTTGAACGACACTTATCTTCCTCCGGGGTTATATCGAACCTGATGTAGGGTAATATGCAGTGGTCGAGATGGTTTTATTCTTCGATGAAGTCCCGGCGCTCTGGCGTGTAGTATGTGGATACTCTTCTCAAATGACTGTACGTGTATAAGTTCTTTATCGCAAAACCGGCTTGCGAATGTGGATGTTTTGGAAATCGACAGAGCGACTGTGGACGGCGGAACGGTTTGATGCAGGAGTAAAACTTGCGGATTGCGATGGAGCTAAATGAAAGAGATTGATGGGAATGGTGGAAGTCAAATGCACCCATCTCCTTGTCAGCCAAATGAACACATCGGCATTGTCCCCTTCATGCATTATGAGCTCAAAGCATAAATGAAATTGTGGACAAAGCACTTGCTAGCGTTCCAACAGAATGTGAAAAGCTGGCTGATGATAATGGGACTAAGGACTCTGTTGACACACGTTGGAGATGTTTGGTGTCCACATTACTACCCGAGTGTATTTTTCCTAATAACAACCGTTCGATGTCTGTTGCCAACTTGCACAGCCTATGCCATTGCTTGGAGCGGTCTCCCATTCTTAGTTCATGTGCGGCGTAGAGAGCGGATAATGGCAGTCTGAGCCTCACGGTAACTTCGAACAAAGCAATCCTCTTTTGGAGCATAAAGACTGTGCCAATGACAATGAAAGTAAATGCGATAATGCATGTGTCTCTTTGTTTGTTGTTTTGACACTCTTGAAAGGGCCGCATCTGAACAAATATACAAAGCCGTTGATCAAAGAGCGAAGAACCTCTTCTGCTATATCTCATCCGGGTTGCTCTTTCTTCTCCAGTGCACACATATTGGACGTACACGTGTTGAGCTGGACTCAATACACCAAACATTATCTTCGTGCGAACCATTTTCCTGCTATACTCTGCCGCAAATGGCGCCAAGGCATTTTCAGGGTTTCATAGGCCCAGGATTTAGAAGAGGATTCTGGAAGATCTGTAGGCGCGAGACCACACCGAGACAAAATCGACTTTCACAGTCTATCTTTGACAGGTTACTCGAGCAGAGTGACCGACGACAGAGCATATTCGAAACCTTGTCACCACTCCACGGTGACGTACAACAGAATCTTGACGCGCACGAGGACGATCCGTGGGAACAGCATGCATCAACTTCAATCAACTCAAACTGCGCCGATGCTTCGCTTTTACAGGATGATCCCGCACCTCCGACGAGTGTAACATCTAAAGCGCCATCAGAACAGCAAACGGAAGAACAATTCGATGCGGGAATCTCATTCTTTGGCAATAATTGGACGGAAGACTTCACTTTCGGCGAATCCAAGATGGTGGCTGCCTCCGATGGCACCAGAATGTGCCCAGCTATCCTTCCAAATCTGGCACTCGTAGTCAAAATGCTGGATGCCGCAAGAGGACGTCGAGACCTTGCAATCAAGAAGCAAAAAGCTGAGCTGAAGGAGCAGAAGCTGCAGAACTTACAGCGGAAGGTAAAGTTGAGACTCATAGCTGTACGAGAGACCCTCAAGAGGCTCGAGCTCATTACAGGAGATGAGCCCAAAGGACCAAACGAAACAACAAGCCACATGCCAGTCCAAGACGACGTGCCCAGCGCCGGGGTGACCGGGATTCAGCTACTCGAAGGAGAGCTTCGATGGTTGAACCAGGTCGAACCTGAGATCGACGACTGGCTGAGAGCCCTCAAAGGCATTGCTGCCAATCAACAGGAGAAACAGCGGAGGTTCGATCAAGATGTCCATACCATGCTCGACAAGATTCTGCTCGACTCCAACATGCTCGAGCTTGAAGAGAAGTTACCCGCAGAGCCTGAACTGGATCCCCAAGAAGACCCAGACGTCATCTACGGAGGACTGGAAGATATTACACACACGCCTACGGATTCCCAGAGCGCGGCAAGCCAAGAGCCTGAAGGCAACCAGCAGCCTGAAGAGATAAGCAACGAGCAGCAGATTTGGGACGCGCTACAATCGGCCCGCCAAGCCGTCCAGTTTGCCCAGAGCGACTTCGACAAGCGGGAGGAATACTACCATCAGAACCTGCGCGAGTATCTTACTGCTGTCGCCAACGGGGAAGTGGACATGCCTAGATCAGAATTCGATGCCATTCAGTTGCGAAACGGCCAAATCTATACTCGAAATCTCATTGATGCAGAGAACCACTATGCCGCAGTCAGAGCTCACGCCAGACAGGCAGAAGTGTTGGGCTACGAACCAGGCCCTGACGTTGGTTCTGTATACCAGCTTCCCGGTGAGAACGACGACATGTGGCTTGACCTCCCTGAGGAGCCGCAGGAGCGAGACTGGACTGGTGTGGAGCGATGGGTAGACTCTGTTGCCACTGCGGACGATGGCAGCAAGGAAGCCCCAGCGGGAGAAGTGGACGACTGGAACCCGAGATTGCCAGTGCAGTTGTCTGACAGCGTCAGCTGCTTCGCTTACGAGGACTATGAGCGGAGAATGATTGGGGCGTGGCAAGACTATCTGAACGAGTCTTTAGCAGATCAGGAGTAGTCAGTCCAATGCGATTACAGTATACTTAGCATAGCGTTTTGCAGGGAGTTCCAAAGCCATTATAGTAGGCTTACAGAGATTACATAGCGGTTGAATAGATTGAAAATTATCATTGCGGTTTCCATTCAATTTCTTCTCTTCCAGCGGCACGCACAGTGTCTTACAGGCTCTCTAACACGTGACCGGCCTATACGATCAATAGCACGGATCTGAAGGGGACAAACTTACCCTTCTCAACGTGCTCCAACGAGTTGTGCTACTCTGGCGCTTTCATGTTTTCGCTGAGAAAGTCTAGAGCGCATGTTTGTCAGCATGACTCGTTTCCGCCCTAGTGTTTTCTTACAGAATGACTGACCTTGTGGAATTTATGAAATGCCTTCACAGAGGCCGCCCGGGCTCGCTGTAATATTGAGGCAAGGCGATTCTGCATGAACTTCTCGTGTTGGATGTCGTAGGCTCTTGTTGGCCATTACCAATTTATCAGTCGAGCCTCCTGCGTATGCTAGTATCCCTAGGGTAGCAGCGATAGTGCCTGCCCATCCTTCTCCTTAACGGCGGTGTGATTCCTAGTCTCCTTACGCTTCCTGACTCTACAGTTTCGAAGTAGTGGGCGTTTAGAACGCAGACCTCGCAGGCAGTCTGGAATCAGGACAAGAAGGTGTAGTCCACTGTGAACACGAGAGTGTTTCTAGCCACCAAGTCCAATCTATTATGAGCTGTTGGAGTTTCTACTAAAGAGTGTGTGCATTGTGATTTAGTCTCCACTCAACGGCAACACACTTTTGGTAGGTGCTTTAGTGCTCAATGACAGGCGAGTGATTGAATTTCGAAGGAGTCAAGCACTCCCGATCCTTTCGCGATATGAATTGATTCTCCGGGCGATGGAAGAAGAGGCTTGCAAATATAGTACATCAGTCTTGCACTGTCAACGAGCCATTTTTCTCAATCATTTTACGATAAACAAATGCTCTGTATGGTGTTACTTTACGCGGAGGGGGGGAGTAAAGTTCAGACTGGAAAATAAGACACTGGTACCATCTTTCAACTGACGTAAAAGCTGCGTTATCATCGCTCAACTTCTTCCTTCCTTGAAACAAACGAACGAACGGCTAAGGACCTTGGAAGCAATAAAGCCGAGCACCTCCGCCCATAGATGCTTCCCAATTGTTTCCTCCTGTGTGCAGAGCCTGTAAATGCCACTCGAAACTATGGAGAATCGGTTCAAGTCATGGTCGGCGAGAGACACTCAGATTCCGTGCACTGCGTAACCTTCCCCACTAGTACCTCCTTACTGTCCGTACGAGAACTGTTTGAAACCGTTCTTCAAGGATTGGTTGAACAGTTTCTTGATAGCCACATAGCTTTTCTCAGTTATCATGCCCTTGAAGATCATTTCCTGGCTGCATTGCACCATGTACGGCTCCACCAGACATATCATGGAATTCGGCTCCAGCAGCTTGTAGTTGCCCCACGTCTCGATCTCAACCGCCGGATTCTTCGTGACACCGGAAAACCCGTTTGGATAATCGGATGCAGAATCTCCATGTACTGTTTGAGGTGCTTTTAATCAACGGATCTGAGTCCTCGGCTACCCCTACTTCCGACTGTTAGGGCAAGGACGTTACGGCCAAGTTTGTTGATGACTAACATATTACGGAATTTGGCGGAACAGGTGCCGACGTTGCTTTTGAGGCAGCTGGGATCGTTCGCCGGCACGTTTGGGTCCATCATCTCCACATAGTGCGAAGCCATGAATACCATACCCACCTTGAAATGGTCGACGGTGAGGCCTTGGTATTTCTCCCCTAGGGTGAGGAGTCCAGAGATCGGGGCAATTGCCGGCGGTTTGCCAACAATGTTTCTACTGGCAGCGCTTCGGCCACTGCGTGCATAGCCTGAGTTGTAGCGATCGCCGGAGTAGAACCTGTCTTTGAACTGCATACTGATACGGGACTTTGCGGTTCCGTAAGGTGCAGGAGGAGGTCGGACGTTGCGCTGATTGAGGTCCCGTCTATCCCCGTTCTCTTGCCGGTCTGCTTCCATCAAGGAAGCCAGTGCGTTGCCACGCGTCCATCTGCTTGCATCTGCACGGGGTACAGGTCCAACCCCTCCTCTGCTGGAAAGAGGTCGTGACATTGAGTGTGGCGATAGCCGATTCGAATAGTAAAACTGTGGATCCCCAAGTGCAGCACTGCTGCCCGGGCAGTCACTGAAGTTCGTAAAGAAGCAATGAGATGCAGACCCTGAGGAGATCGCAACTTTCTGGGTTGTGATATCTCTTGTAAAACGAAACCAGTAGCAGTATCGTGCGACGGTGAAGAATGGTGATGCTCGATGATAACAGTAATAAGGCTGGCGTAATGAGGTTGTCAAATTAAAGCCAGCTTCTGACTGTCAGGATGATGCGGAGATTTGAGCAGGAGATGGAACGGGGAAGCTTATAGTTCGCGAAGAACATAAGCACTGGAACGAGAGACATCCTTGCTTATACAGACAATGAAAGGGTGAATTCTCGTTGGCAGTTCTATTGACTAGATTGTTCCAGTCTTAATACCTTGACCAGGATACTGAGACAGAAGACAGAAAGTGTACGGCGCCGCACCGCTATGGTCCTTGGATAACTCTCAGCATGTTGCGGTCCTGTCGGCTCGGGAGGCTTTGAGACATGATTCGGCCATATAGTCAAGTCATTTCGTATCGGATGCTGGGCAGAAACAACTTTCTAATTTTGTTTGGAACCCATGATTTACAGTACCCAGACACACCTGCTTTCCCAGCGAATTAATGACAAGATTTGTGGATGGACACATGTTTGGTGAATGTGCAGACACAAAGCGAAACCAGCGTGGCGGGAGGGGTGTTTTCTTAGTTTGCTCTCTTTGACTTACATGAAACGACGGCATGAAACAAAGAACCAGCACTCTAAAACCATGCAAGTAGAGTCTTCTTCTAAATGCTTTCCCTCCGCAGTTCCACCATGCGACATTCAAGAATATTGAGCTGGCCTCAAATTGATTTTCGACAACAACGACACTCAACGCACTCTACAACCCAACGACAACGAGGCAATCAGGTTCGGAAGAGGAAGAACGCACGCGTAATTATGCAAAGCCTCAAAAGAGCAATTCGGAAGCTCTACAAGCGCTACCCCCGGCGGAAAGACCAATTTTCCCAGTCAATCTTCGGTAAGCTTTGTGAGCAGGCGAAGGCGCCCCGGCGGAGACCAACCCACTGCGGACCTCAACGGCAAGATGGACTCTCAGTGCATGTGCCCCAGAAACAAGCTGTGAGCGCTGGGAATAGCGGCGATGGTGCAGTTGCGCCAATCGCAGGGACTAATCCAAAGGATTTTGCCGCCGTCGAAGGTGGCGAAGCAACTGCATCCCGCGATGACCAATTCGATTTCGAGATGCAATCCAGGAAGCAAGGCGACTGCGAGCAGCACGGTTGTTTCCGCGATGCAGATCAGCCTACTTCCCCTTGCTCGGCAAATGATGCGGGAGCCAGTCAAGAAGCTGAACAGGACAACGTCGTGGCAAACATTTCCAATAAGGAGGATTTCAATCTCGAGAATCCCAGCTGGGCCGGGGGCTTCACTTGCGGCAATTCGAAAATGGTTACTACCACTGACGGCGAGAAGATGTACCCTGCCATTCTTCCCACCTCGGATCTTATCGGAGCAATGGTGGAGGCAGCAGAATTTAGTCGGTTACTTGCGCAGAAGGAAAAGCGACACGGAGAAAACGAGCTCAAGCTCTTGCGACTGCAATCAAAGCTAGAAGCACGTCTTGACGAAATGGATACACTGATGTCTGAGCTTGTGGGCGAGGACGACAAAATGCAACCCGAAGCGACTCATGTCGACATGGAACTCCCCCAAGGCAGCGCAACCGTGCCCTCTCTGAGGTCGGAAACAAAAGTCAAGGAAATCACCGGCAAGATCAAAGAACTCAAAGAGGCTAATTCCCGGATCGATACATTGCTGGAATATAGAGAGAAGGTGATTATCAACAGCCTTCGAACTCAGAGGAAACTTGATCTTAGGGTACACCGCATTCTTGATGAAGTCTTCGTGGAGTGCAACCTGCTAAAGCCCGAAGACGCCGAAGAGCTGTATGTCGACCCAATGGAAGATACCTGCTCTGACATTGAGGCATTAGTTGAGGAAGGGCCATGCGAGACCAAAGCTGAGATCAACGACCCCGAGACAATGGTGTTGGGTCTGGGGGGAACGGGAGCGGCTAGGCAGCAGTCCTATGAAACGCAGATGTACGAAAAACTTGAGAATGCCAGGACCAATATTGAGTCGGCGCAGCTGGAATTCAACTGCAGAGATGCGCGCTATTATGACAATCTTCACGAATACCTTGCTGAGGCCGACAACGGTGAAGATGTCATAACTAGAGAAGAGTTCGACCTGCTCCACTTGCAAGAGGCACGAAATCTCACGCGTAGGCTGATTGACGCCGAAGATCGGTATGCTGCACTCAAAGCGGAGGCCAAAGAAGCACGCGTGCTAGGATATGAACCAGGTCCTGATTTCGGTTCGGCCGACTCCGCTAATGTTATGTACGACGATCGCTTCGATGACCACGTAAGTGGCGTTGTGGAGCAGGAAGAACAGCAACATGAACAAGAGGACCGGGACTGGAGTGGCATTGAGTATTGGGTGGACTCAATAGCTGATAAAGACGGCAGTGGGGAGGTCCCGGTTGAATTTGATACCTGGGACGCGAGATTACCGGTGGAAATGTCGGATAGCGTCAGCTGCTTCGCTGAGGACGCTGAACGTAGGCTGATTGACGAATGGGAAAGCATCAAAGTGGCTCTAGCAGGGAAGGATTAGCGAGGCCGACATTTTAAGATTTAAGTAGCATAGCGTTCTTGAACCGAGTCAAGCAAATCACACAACGCATAATAAGGGTATACAGCACTTACTGTATTGAGATCCATATTGAGATCATCCAACCAATGGTCCCAGGCCTTAGTGACATCTCTCCATGCAGCACGAGCTGCAGTACAGACCATGCCTCTGCCTGTCGTGAGCACTTCAAACCTCTGAAGGCCGGTAGAGGGTTGCTTCCATAGAAGGGTGGTTTCTCTTGACGAGTCAGAGAGGTACGGTCACGACACGTTCATTGTCTTCGTAAGTGTCGTTCTGAAGAGCCCCGATCCCGAGCATAACACCGAGTACCGGTTGAACCTTTCTGCGTTCATGGATCTTAACCTTAGTATTCCTCTCTGAACACCATGCATCTCTCTTGCCCCTTATCATCAAGCCAAGCCCTGAACATCCCACCGCAGTTGAAGTCGGCGACTATCCGTGCTTTGTTCTCAACCAACTCAATGCCAATAATCCCACCTTGGCCTTCAAAAGTCTTTCCCCATCTATCACCGGCACTCTTCTGCAGTTCTCCATTCGGCCCTGCCACCATTGAGACTGAGATGTGAAGTGGGCGATTGGGAGTGGAGAAACGAGACATAGCAGCCGCTGTTCGCACAGCATTGATGCGGAGGAATGAGTCTCCATTTCCTGTCCCTGACATTGCTAGCGCATGATAGCGGACATGGGGCGGCTTCTCCTTTTCGTCATCATCCAATGGCGTCGGTTTCTGTGGCGAGACGAATGGTAGGCAATCCGACACAATGCGCATCAAGTCCCCTTGCACCAATCTCTGGAGTGGAGTTTGAGGACTTGGCTGGCGGTAAATTATGCACGGCTGCACAATCTCCTCCATCCACTCCTCAGCCCAGAAGCCAGCCCCAAGTGTAGGGGTATCGCCAATCCGCCCAGGCAGCTTGTTCGTCATTCCGCCTGTAGACGTCGCAACGCACATGGTACCGTTCTCATCAAGCACTACAGCTCCCACCGTTCCCTGCGGCAAGTACTCTTCCTCAGGCTGCGCTGGGCTTCCATGTTTTTCCTTTTTCAATCCTCTCTTATGCTCTTTCCACCTCTTCTTCGTCCAAAAGTAGTCAGGCTCAACCATATCGCATCCCCACTTCTCGGCCAGAGTTTCCACGTACTCTCCATGTAGCTGTTCGTGGCCGTAAGCTCCACCACCAATGTCCTCTTCGCCCTTCTCCAACATGACCTTCGCAAGTTTAATCGGGTTCTTAACCCTCTTCAATCCCATAACACCAACGCCTCTCTTCTTATATCCCTTCGTGACCATGATGCTGGCCTCTAATTCGAATGTCCCAGATCGCGTCAGCACCGCTCCCTTGCCAGCATTGAACAGAGGGGAGTCCTCGAGACATGAGACCGCAAAGGTAGCTACATCAATAGCAGACATATTGCCGCTCGTGAGTCGAGACTGAGCCCGCTGTAAGGTGAGCAGAAGGAAGCTTCTGTACGCCTTCCATGACTCTGGTGAGAGGTTCTTGCGAGTGATATTCCCTGACCCGCCGTGGATGATGATGCGTGGAATTAGACGGGAAGACTGAGCGCATTGTTGGCTTTCCATGTTGGCGCTGTGAGGTAGACTACCCTCAGGTTTTTATCATGTGCCGTGAGAGAAGGGCTTTCAAGTCGTTCCAGTCGTTCTGAGCAATGGCTTCTCACATACTAAGGTACCCTGCGACTGGGCAGATGTCTACTACGAGTGAGTATTAAAGAGGGGCACATTTACCGAAGATCAGCCGCATGAACTTACTCGCAGGTAATTTTCTGGAACAAAGGGCTATATATGCTCAGTCCTTTGACAAGAACGTAAACACCCGACGATGGAGTCTTCAAATGCAGACCGTCATTGCCAGAATTTCGACGAGGCGGCTGGAAAGACTGGTTGACTGGCTTGCCTTCCTACCAAAGCACACAAATATCCATATCAGTACGCTGCTGTCTTTGATCGTTCTTGCCCGGCATCTCTAAACCCAATTCCCATCGCCGAGGGTCAAAGAGCATGCTTTCTCCCCCGATGGTAGCTATGGATAATCCTGTCATCCGCGGCTATGTCTAAACGCCGGTAATACAAGTTCACTCGGCTTCCCTCGCGTCCGATCTCTGTCTAGTCTCCTGTGCACGGATTCTAGGGTGCATTTCTTTGTCTTCAAGTTCTATTTCCAAATCCCGCCTGAGCGTCAATTCCACTCTATTCTAGCAATGTTTGGTTATTCCCTGCAATATCTTCCCCTTTTCTCCTTCTTGCGTAACGCCGGATGTGCCCCTGCTCTTCCGCACTCTTGAACAGCGGTTGGCAGTAGGCTGGAAGAGCCTTCCCAGTGGAAAACCAAGAGCAAAATAAGTTTTCGAGCTTTCGATACCTAGTCCAAGTTCCCAGTGCTGCTTGCAGCCCAGAGTATAGTGGTTTAGTCGATCATATGCATGACTACCGTCATCGGTCGACGTGGTTTTGACGGGCCGACTCTAGGTCGACAATAGGGCCGCGTATGTTAAGTTAAAATCCAGACAACGACTCGAGAGCGTTGTAGCGCGGGCATCATTCTGGGCCTCCCATTTCCAGCGTAACCCATTTAAGTCCCGTCCTGTCGTACTATGCCTTCGCCATAACCGCATCATCCGTCAGCCCATCCCTCTGCAAGTCCTCCGCCGCAATCCCATTTCTTTGCTCCCACTCCCTCTCCCTCTCCTCCAGTGGCCTATCATCCTCATCATCCCCTTCCCTCTCCCCATCCACACCATGCACCCCATCTTCCCCACCATCCTTCTCCCGCGTTGTACCCTCCTCCGCAATCTCCAAATTCCTCCTCTCCGCCTCCCCCATCGGCTTCTCCGTCCCCTTCCTCCTCTCCCTCGACTCCTCCGTCTCCCTCAACGCATACCTCGCCGGCTCATTCGGCGGCAGCGTCTCCCTTCTGAACATATACGACCGAAACTCGGTGTTCGCCCACCCAGTGCCGAGGGAGTGGTCCATGCCTTCCCAATCTTCTGTGAAGTAGTGTAGGAAACCACCGTGCGTTACCACGACAATATCACCGTCTGTTTTCCGCTCAGCGAGCCACTTCCGCGCCTCTAGTGCGCGCGCTGTGATCGTGTCGGGGTGGGGCCCCCACCGGCCTTTCTTGACTTCCCAGCCTTCAGTCACAAGAGACAGATCCACAGGCTTGCCTGCGAACTCTTTCTTCAGTTCCTCTAACGAGGAGCCGGTGTCGCATGGGAGGTCAGATGTTTCCTGGATCTCGGGCAGTGCAATGACTTTCAGATTCTTCTGTTTGATTACGGTGGAGAAGGAGAGGAGGGCGGTGTAGAGTGTGCGTCTTAGAGGAGAGGCGACAATGAGGGAAATCCGGGAGTGGTATGAGAAGTTTGCGCTAAGTTCGGCGCATTGCAATTCGCCGAGGGAGGTGAGGAGGGGGTCGTGCAGCTCGTATTGGTTTGGGGAGGGGATGTTGTGGTAGCCTTGAGCGTGGCGGACGAGGTGGACTGTTGGTGGCATAATGCTAGCTAGGTGGTGTGGTAGGTAGTGAGGGCTGTAAAGAAGGCGGTCGTATTTAAAGGTCAAATATCTTTCTATTGTTTTAGAAGCGCGCCCAGTGGTTCTATAGTGCCCAATGCTTTGACAGGAAAGAAAGAAAATAGAGCAAACAAGTGACCGAGAATGAAGAAATGGCTAGGAAAAAGAAGAGATTGTTGAGTCACGTCGCGGTGACGGCTTTTGACGTTTGTTTCAGAGAATAATTGATGTCGCACGACGTCATCGTTCATACATAGGCTGCTTGCTCGCCAGGAGCGAGCACGAGCGCTTTTGCGCAAGTACAGCACACATGCGAATGAATAATCACGTTGAAAGAGTATTAAGAGTACAATCAGTGGCAGTAACCGCCAAGCTGAAAATCAATACCGCCCAACGCCATATCCAATGCATATGTATAGTAATAACCCAATACTCCATTGCTATGTTGCGTTACGCACTTACTCTATAAACATGTCCAAAACGCATCTTTTACTGCAACAGCAAGGCAGTTACACCAACAGCTGCGCCCAGGGCAGTAAGACCAGGCATGCTCATTGCAGCCGCACCGCTCGTTTTGTTGCTAGAACCGCTAGAACCACTATTGGTCGAGCTGTTGGGATTTTTGTTGGCATTCGGCAACACCGGCGTCGGCGTGTAGTTGCCTGGAGGATTCGTGCTAGCTACTGTGCCATTCCAACAGTATGCTTGGAAGCATTGCGTGCATACATCCGGCACTGTCGTACCCGTCCGTCGCAAGCTTCGGCTCAGCATGGCGCATCCCACGCAAGTCGGCCACGATGGCGCGTTCGGAAGCGATAGAGAAGAGTTTCCCATCGTCGCGACGTTGTATCCGTTTTGAATGATCTCATTCCGCTCGGTCTTATTATATGAGAGAGTGAAGGTCGTAACGTTGGAGTAGTAGCTGTACGGCGAGTTTGGGATGTACACAATCAGTGGCGAGGTGGTATTACTTGCATCGCAGCCGAACATGGTCGGACGCGTGTTCAAGCCGAGATTCACAAAGGTGTTCTCATCAGGCACCGGTGCGAACTCAGTGCCGTTTGCATGGGTTGAGAGCGAGCGCTGATAGGTGGCCACCATCGAAGTTCCGTTAGGCCAGGCATAAACGGTGTCCGCGGAGCTGTCTATTGCGAAGATGACATCAACATCGCGGACAGGCTGAATGAGTGGGTTGAAAGGAATATTTTGACCATCTTCACCTCCGTCCACAAGAGTCAGGGTCCTGGTATCGGCCTGGAGATTAGTTTTGGGATTCCACTGGTAAAAAGGATTCGGTTGCCAGGAGGCAATGTCATTGGCGTCCTGGCTAAGTCCGGCAAGAACTTTGAGCAGAGCGCTTTGTATAATTGACGGGAGACTTGTTGAGTTCAGGTTCAGGATGATCTGATTGAACAAGGTCGATGAAGTTCCCATGATGTAACCGACATTGTCGAAGCCATTTATGCAGGTCTCGTTATTGGGCAACGTGCCTCCAGTGAAGTTCGACCCAACATATCGCATAGGCGCAAAGCCGAATGTGTCCGGATCGAAACTGCCCATCTCGAAAGGATTGAACTCAAAGTTTGTTGCGTTTTCAGGAATGTTTCTCGTGCCCGGTGCACGACCGTCGGCAAGGGCAATCGGCATAGGCGCGTTTCCGCTCATAAAATCCGTGTCACTCTGAATCGACGAGTATGTATATGCTGGTCCGCCATCAGTGGCCTTGACTAGCTGGTAGCTCAATCCACGACCCCAATAATCCGTAAGAGATATGTTGAAACCAGCCTTGTCCTTCCCGTTAACGATATTGTACAGATTGGTGTAGTAATCGGCGGTCGAAAGTATTGGTATACTGCCAGAGGCTGGACCCTCGATGACGCTGTTGGTGAAGTCCCAAAGACTCGAACTGTGATCATCGATGATGTTCTGAACGGACGTGAAATTGTTTGCGAAGATGCTGCCAACAAGCCATGATCCGCCGGACAGGCCAGCTATGTAAGTAGCGGATTGGAGAAGTCCACCAATGTGCCCTGCTGCAGTGGCACCCGTCGTTCGACTGTCGAAGGCTGCCAATGCGCCTGCACCGTTCATCAAAGCCCGATAGCCACCACCCGATGCCGCAATAGCAATGTTTGGAAGCGCTGAGACATTGTTTTGGTTGTTCGTGATATACGCCTTTGTATCCAGGCCAGTGATGTTAAGGCGGCCTAGCAACTCCTGCATTGCTGACACCGTATTGGGCCGCCTGACTTGGAGCCATGATGATTCTTCTGGACACACCGTATCCGCTCGCCGGATGCTTGGCCTGGTGGCCGGACAGTTCACTGGCGCTGGCGTGTAACCGTTTGGTGCTGCAGGAATTGCGCGTTTGAGGATTTCTGTGAGGGCAGCTGCTGCTTCCTGTTCCGCCGAATCTCGAGGGAGGACGTTGGCTACATATCAGTCAGCTGCAGGGTCTACAGAACCACGAGATCTCGCATGCGTACCATGAGATTGTGTGAGGATAGCCGAGGAGGTAAGCAAAGTGCTTAACGCTGCGGTGACTTTCATGGTAATGACTGCGTGGAACACGCGACGCTATGCAAGAGTAACCAAGATAAACTACACTCCGAAAGATGCCAGTAAGGTTGACGCAACAGTGAATATATTTCTGTCAGAACATGTATGTATGTTCGGACTCCAAAACAGTATGACTAATGACGTATGCTAGTAAGGGATGCTGTGCCTTGCCATCCGACTTCCGGGCTGCCATGCTCCGCCCCGGTACGCGCAGGCTTGGGAAAGCGCATGAGGAGAAAATGGTTAAATTGTTTACCAATAAAGCCCGTTGGATGACCGCCTTCCTGGCTTCGGTTTGCGAAGCTTCGCAGCTGCGGACTCGTACGGCTTGAGACGGCAGTACTTAGGCCCTGTCTAGGTACACCTGACTCGTGCTGCTAACTCTGATTCTATGTCAACTCTTCTATTTCCGTTTGTTTCCTATACGGATACAATCGCTCTACTACCGTGTTATGGATATCTCAAGCACTGATCGCGAGAAATATTTAACAGAGGTATGACTAAGCTAATCTTGCCTAGACCTCCCATGGTTCATTGGCATTCGATCGGCAGCCAAGCGTCGGGCCGCACGGGATTTTCGCATCCGCACAGGACAATCGGCGCGTTAGCTATAGCGTCTATTTTTAGCTTACACAGTTAAAGTCTATATAGATCCTGCCCTTAATAATATATTAGCTAATATTTAAGATAGGGATCTAAGTAATTATATACTCTATTCTTATACTATATAAATTCTACTTCTATAATAGATCTTAGTTTAGATAATTAATAGATACTTCCTTAACTAATATAATTAATAGCTATTACTAGCTAATAGTTATTAACCTAGACTATCTATTAATTACTCCTATAAAACCTTTTATTTAAAGCTTAGTTAAATATAGTTAGTTATCTACTAATATAGCTATAAATATCCCTTATAGTATAGATTAAACCTTATTACTTTAGTAAGTATTTATAATATTAAGGTTATACTATTATTAAAGTTATATAAGGTATATCTACTATATAACTACCTATAAGTTATAGAGCTAGGAAAAGATAGGAAGCCTTTCTATATACGGCGAATTTCTCTAGGTAGTAAGACTATAGAGGCTAAGCCAGTGGAGGTTACCGACGGACCAGCTGCTTCCTGTCAGGAGAAACACCCAGATATTTAGTCAATAGGGTTAGATTAAACAAAGCTATTAAAAGGTGACGAAAAGGAAGCTATTAAGGTGGATTTGGGATATAAACACATGCCGCTGGAACATTATTCTTCCGCTCTAATAGCCTTACCCTCTATTCCCGTCTGTCCGGCTCTACTTCCGCCGATCCGTCGATAGATCTGTCGATATTCGTCACACTACCCCCCTCCTATTAAGCTTCGTCCGCGAAGCTTGTTTCGACGTCAGGCTTGCCTTCTTAGGGTATCGTTGGTGGAATTCGTTAAGGATGTCTTGGGCGTTTGCGAAGTTTGCCGCTGGATACCATGTGGGATCGGGTGGGTGATCTACCCAACTGGCGCGGTATTAGAGCTTTCCGCGGCTGATACAGCTGTTGATAATGTTATTAACCTCCTATTTAGACTTATTGTCAATAATAATTAGTGGGGCGGGAACGGGGATCTGCCTAGGGATCAGGTCGTCTGCCGCCGGCCTTAGTAGGCTAGTATAGAATCGGTTGTCGATGTGTATGCTGGTTGGTAGATCGAGTTTATAATCGCTGGTACCAATGAGGCGTCTGATGCGGAATGGTCCTTCTTGTTTATGATCTAGCTTCTTTAAAGGCCTCTAGGTCTTGACGTTCTTGGTCGATAACCATACTAGGTCTCCCACCTGGTAGGCTGGTGCTGGTATGCGGTGTTGGTCGGCGAAGTGTTCTTAGCGTTTCTAGGCCAGTAGTATCTGCTGTCTAACTTCTTCGGTAATAGACGATATCTTTTGCGCCAGTACTAGGCTTCTTTAAGTACTGAGTCGTTCCCGTGCCGTCTGGTTGGGATTCTGGGCGCTAAGATCAAAGCTCATTCGTGGGTGGTACCTATAATTAGTAAAGAAGGGTGTTGTCCTCGTGCTGGCCGATTTAGAGTTGTTGGCGGTAAACTCGGCTATTAGTAGCTAATTAGCCCAGTTATCTTGCTGGTAGGCGACGTAGGCGCGAAGGTATTATTCCATGCCCGCATTGGCGTTCTCGGTCTGGCCGTCTATCTCTAGGTGATAGGCTGTTGACAGGCGAGCGTCTATTCTAAGTATACGGTAGAGCGTTTTCTAAACGAGAGAGATAAATTGTGGCCCTCGATCTGATACTATTGATTGGGGTAAGCCGTGGATCTTCCAGACGTTGTTGATCAGTATATATACCAGTGCTTCAGCGGATATACCGCCTTCTTAATCAGTTGAACAAGCGATATAGTGTCTCATCTTGGTTAAACGGTCTATAACGACGTATATAGCATTGTTACCCCGGCTTTCAGGTAGTCCCGTGACGAAATCTAGTGATAGATCTGCCTAAGCGCGCTTGGGTATCGGCAGCGGCTTGAGTGCTCCCTGATACTGGGAGCGGGATAGCTTGATTCGCTGGCATATATAGCAGTTCCTAACGAATCGTTTAATACTGACATCCATCCGCGGCCAATAGAAAAGGCGGCTAGCCAATTCGAGTGTCTTGGCGACTCCCAGGTGCCCGGCAGCGGGTTGTTTGTAATAGTCCTAGATTATATATAGACGGAGGCTAGTGCTTTCTAGGATTAGGTGTCTCTCTCTATACTGTATAACGTTGTTCTCAACACGGTACTCTGATAGGCTAATCTTCCTTGACTGGCGGATGCCGTCTTCTAGCTGTTTTCGGATTTCTTAGCATAACGGATCGTCTTTTTAGGCTTGGATGATCTGCTAGAGCAACAGAAGCGGGGGATTGATAGCATCCTAGGGATCGGGCGTGTCTGCAGCGTCTAACACGGCAAGCTATAGTTCCTTTTAAATAAGTAGATCGAGATTAGCTGGTTTAAGTACTATTTGCCGCTGGAAGTGTTGCCGTTCGTCATTATCGTGCTTAGGACGGTCTCCCGCTCGGTGGGTAAGTGCGTTAGCCTTCCCGTTTTGACTACCAGGGCGGTATATAATAACAAAGTTGTATCGAGATAGAAATTCTGCCCAGCGTGCCTGGCGACGGGAAAGAGTCTTTATTGTTATAAAGTACTCGAGGCTTTTGTGGTCAGTGAGGACTTTAATAGGAACCCCCGTGGATTCGAGTTTGGGGCGCCATTCTTCGAACGCTCGGATTATAGCTAGAAGTTCTTTGTCATAGATTTCGTAATTACACTCGGCCGGGAGCATCCGCTTTAAGAAGAAGGCTATAGGGTATAGGACGCCGTTATCGTTGTATTAGGAGAGTATACCGCCAGTGACATAATCCGAGGCATCTGGTTCCAGCACACTTCGCTTGTTGGGATTAAAATGGGCTAGTACTGGTGCCTCGGTAACACGTTTCTTTAACTTATCAAAAGCGGCTTGGCAAGCGGCGTCCCATTCAAACAGTTTGTCTTTCTAGGTGAGGTTGTTCAACGGTTTTACAATATAGGAGAAGTTCTTAATAAATCGTCGGTAGAAGCTGCAGAATCTAATAAATCCCCAGACGTGTTTAAGGTTCTAGGGTACTACCCAATTGACAATTGTTGTAATCTTTGCAGGGTCTATACAGATGCCTTTTGTGGTGACGATCAATCCTAGGTACCTGGTTTTGGTAACCCCAAATTTATATTTGTCTAGATCGACTTATAGGCTATTTTCCTATAGGCGCTGTAACACCTTCTTGACGTGCTCGTTATATTCCTCAGGCCGTTCCGAGTAGATAAGTATATCGTCTATATATACCGTAGCGAAGTCGTTGAGGTAGTCGAAAAGGATATCATTTATAAAGTGCTGATATGTGGCCGGGCCGTTGGTTAGACCGAACGGCATCACCAAGTATTTATACGATCTAAATCGAGTTCAAAACGTCGTTAGGTCTTTGTCTTCTGGTGTAGCCATACAAATTCGGTGGAAGGCCTGTCTTATATCTAGCTTGGTAAAGATCTTCGCTTTGGACAATTGGGCTAGTGTTTCATTGATTAATGGGAGGGGGTATCTGTCTTTCTTCGTGATGGCATTCAGCTTCTGGTAATTAATATAGAAGCGCAGCTGGCCGTTAGCCTTCTTAACAAACAGTATAGGAGACGCTATAGGCGCCGAGCTGGCGGTAATAAAGCCCTTATTCAAATTGTTTTCTAAATACTTCTTAACTTCAACGAGTTCTTGCTGTGACATGCTATATAATGGGTAGAAGCCTTGATCTTTCCGTTCCCCTTCTAGAACAATGTGATGATCTATCTTTCTATGCGGGGGTAGGGTATCAGAAGCCTCCTTGGAAAATACGTCTCTAAATTCCGAAAGCTCTCTTGGTAACGACTGCTTTTCTTGTTCCAATTGTTCATTGATCTCCCGCATACTAATTAAGAAGATTTAGCTCCTAGCTATACCACTAGCTGTCTTGAATCCCTATGCGCCGATTATCGCAATGTTAATAGGTTTGATAGCCAATTCGTTTACGGTTGGCTGTTCTATAGTCATTAAGTTAAGCTTAATCAGCGGCGCGTGCCGTAACGGGCGGATCGGTGGGCTCTGATTGGTGGAGCAGGAAGTAGGCTCAGGACTGTTTCCTGAATTGGCCGACGCTGATTGGCCTATTTGCCTGCCCGCAAGTTTACGAGCAGCCTCTAGTTGATATAACGTCTCTTTAGAGTGTATAGGAGGGTTAGTCCATCAGGCCGTGTGTAGATCTATGGGGATTGGGGATATAAAGGTCGTTAAGTCGTCTATACAGTTGTAGTATCCCGGTCTAAATTATATTGTTTCGCTAATAGGATCAACAAGCACGCTGTGTGCTTTCATCTACACGAGGCCGAGGATTAGAGGGTGGCTTCCTAGCTTTGTAATTAATATTGGGGTGGTATTCGTCGTGTGGTTCTGAATCGTTATCTAGGGGTAGATTGCGTGTGTAACGTCGGGTACGGGGAGTCTATTAAATCTAGTGATCTTCCGGGGTGTGGGAATAGGGAGGACGGATAGGGTATAGATTGTTTAAAGTGTGCACACACATGTAGGATCAATGAAAGCGTATCTAGTATATCTAGTATTAATAAGTGCTTGAATAGTGATGTATTTCTTCTAACTACCTAGTCTAACAGCCACTGTAAACGATGGTGCCGAACATAGGTTTCCCGGCATCTCAGATGCTGATATAATTTCTACATATATATAACCTCTTAACACGGCAGTGGGAGAGGCTAATCTTTTCCCTATTCAGGGGTGTCTTCTTCTATAGCACGGATCTAATCACTAGCCTTCTTCTTCTATAGGCAGTCCTGAGATATATAACCCTGCTGTTTGCACTCAAAGCATCTTCCTTCTTACATCATCTTCTCACGTTCTAGATCCTAGTTGGGGGCTCGATAGAGACGGGGCGTACCGAAACGGGAGGGAAGCACGGGAGAGGGCGGGATCGGTGTAGGAGTACGAATAAGAATATAGGGAGGCGCCGATAAGGTAGGTCGTGCGGCTGCAGCGGCTGGGACGGGAAGACGTTATAGGAAGCGCGGTGTTGAGGCATCTACTTCTCGCATGTTGGTAGATATCTGCTAGAGGCGC
>JAGFMK010000473.1:0-22153 GCA_021030975.1 Lichenothelia convexa | reverse complement strand
GCTCTCTCGAATTATCTAGACTTCTTTCTACGGAAATTCCATGTAGTAGCGAACATCACGAAGTCCGGACGCGTTATCAAGTTCGCTACGTTTTATTCGCCTTAGGCGTTGTGCCGCCGCCACACCCGTCAGCTTGAAGTACGCCCCCTCTTCTAGTCTTATAAGAATAGCCGAAGAAGGTGGATTCAGTCCCTAAAAGGTGGATTAAGGCTAATATATAAGTTGTGGGTGGGTGGAGTCAAACGACAACAAAGGTGGGTGGATTGGGTCATTAGCCGCTTTTCTTCACTACATCCTCGGGGACTTACAAGAGCCATCATGCGGGTAGAGAGAATTCTTCGCCGCTGAGCTCTCGTGGAGCGAATTTTTTTCTCTGCGAGAAGGCTTCTACGTGCGGTGTCATCACGGTCGTTATCATTATCATCATCGTCATATCATTATCATCATGAGCAAGATTATCATCGCTATCCTCACCCCACCCCACCCTCACTACACTATCGTCGTCGTCAGCGCTAAAGAAACCTCACCATCTCAGTAAGCATACATCCCCCAAGTAGTTGCCGTGAAAGGCGTTTGACAGTTTGACCTATCACCCAGAGGCCCTGGCATCTTTGCTCCTCAAGACAGTCGATGATGAAGTCCGTCGCTTGGAATCCAGAAGCAAGAAGAAGAAGTGGCTTAAATATGCGGACGACCTCTGTCGCTCTCGCTATCAAGTTGCATGGCGGGCAAACGGATTTCACATGCGGGCAGACGCTCAGAATTTGGAAACATACGGAGCGTCCTGCTGGGCATGTCACCTTCTGCGGACGAGTGAAGCCTAAGTACTTCTCTGGCTTTGAACATCAAGCTTGCGGTTGTGAGCGTAATTTTTTTCGAGTTATCATCAATTTATTCAATGGAGTTATCCGAGCATCTAGCGGCTTACATGCCTCTGCTCGGGCCATTGGAGGGCCCCGTGGCACCTTGTAGGCTATTACTCCTCTCATTTCCTGAAATTCGGCCTGCTGTTTTCTTGAAGTAGCTAAACAACCGGCGTAGTATTTCTACAGCTTGGGGTTGGTTTTGGATTGTTACCACTATGTACCGGAAATAGGAGCTATTTTCATTCTTAGGGGAGAATGCAACATGTCAAAATCAATCATCCATTACCATTACCGCACTACTTAAGAGGGACTACATAACTAAACGAAAGTCATAACGATAAAAGAAAAAGGGGTATCGGGGGTATCTCAACCTTCAGCGCCCTCCTACAAGACTTCCAAATAATAAGCAGAGCGAAGAAAGGAACGAAACCAACCAAACCAAATCAACCCAGCAATTAGCCCAACTCGTGATACCACAATCCTCAATACTTCATCGCATCATCCATCCCTTGGAATCAGATATGCTGCACCATACTAGCATTGATAGCACTCGTAAAGCCGTCGTCCTGGTGCGAATGCCCGAAACTCTCCGTCCCAAACCCAACCTTACTTGGCCCTTCTCCAGTAGCCTCCGCCTGCTGCATCATCATCTGCGCCTGCAAAGCTCCTGATGGGCCCGGAAGGAATATCACCTTTCCCGTATGTTAGCTTATCTTTTCCGAGCTGGCGGGGAAGTCACGCGGAAGACTCACTTTGCTGTTCGCAGATTTGGCCATAGCCTGCATGGCCTCGAGGTACCTGATCTGCATCGCCGGCGCACTGCTCAAAATATCCGCCGCCTGGCGCATCAGCTTCGCGGACTCGACCTCCGCCCGGGCAGCAATGACCTTCGCCTCGCCCGTTCGCTTCGACTGTGCCGCCATCGACAAACTCTCTTGCAGCTCCTCGCTGAAGATGATGTCCTTTATGAGCATCGATTCGACGTTGACGCCCCAGCCGGTGGCGGTATCGTCGATGATTTCCCGGATGGACTGTGCGATTTCCTCGCGCCGCTCAATCACCTCCTGCAGGACACGCGCGCCGATGACGTGGCGTAGCGTGGTTTGCGTGCGTTCGATGAGGGCTTGGCGGATGTTGCTGATGCCGAAGGCGGCTTTGTGGGGGGATATGATGTGGTAGTAGATTACGGAGGTGAGCATTAGATTGACGTTGTCTTTGGTCATGCAGACTTGGCGGGGGACCTCTGCAGCATATACTGTTAGCGTTCTGTAGCGGTAGCTGCGCTGAAGACTGTATACGCACCGACGATCTGGATCTTGACGTCCACTTGGATGAGGGCCTCGGATAATGGGTTGATCTTGACGAGACCTGGATCGACGGCTCGCGAGAACCGTCCGAACCGTGTGACGAGCCCGACGTTTCCTTGGCTGACGGGCTTATAAGGGTTGGGACAGATGATGCAGCAGGGGATTGCTCCGAGTGTGCCGACGCATGAGCCGAGGGTGTTGATCATGGAGCCGTACCATCCTGTGCAAGCGTCAGTGCTGGACTGAGAAAACGTGAGGAGAAGGACGAACCATGTTGTGCGGCATCGTCAGTGTCTGGCTTCAGGACTTGGGCATATGAAGGTTGGAGGTCTTCGCGTCGCGGTGGCTGAACATTTACGATTGGATTGGGAGTATGTCCGTGGTTGTATCCGCCGTTTGTCTCGCTCATTGGCGCTTTGCCTGAGTTGGGGCTGTAGCTCATGGCTTATGTGGCGAGGTGGTTGTTGATAGGATAGATGGAAGAATGTAAGATGAGGATGAGGTACGATGTTATAGTATCGTTGTTTAAACACTAGCTATGTCTCGCGAAAGACTGCGCAAGTAGTAAACGGACGAAAATTGATGTCTCAGTGAATCGGCTAATGGGAGTAGAAGTGTAGATGGGAACCTGAAGATGGAGAGCAGTCGGTCAGACTAATAAACAAAATCGAGCAGTCATCGAGGCAGGCGTGTGGCCTGTCAGCTCCACACCTACCTAGGTAGGTAGGTAGACCCTTAAAATGGAAATGCGGGGTGATCGAAAGGTGCCGCTTAGCCGTAAGGTTGTCTCCATTTCTTCGCTACGCCTTCTGGAAGGTGAGACTGATGGTGATAGGTTACAATGTGATCAGATGCACTGATGAGCCGCGTTCTGCCCCTGCTCAGGCGAACACCGAGGGAAGTGGCACTGCAACTCTGACAACCTCGTGCTGCAGGAATAGTATCGTGAGATCGTGGTTGCCATGTTTCGAGGAGATGTGTCCGCCTCGGTGGCAGATTCCTGACATCGTTAGAGCAGTTGGCACAGTTCGAGCGAAGCCAGAGACCGCTGAACGCTTAACGCACATCAAGCAGCTCGAAATCGTAGTGTGTGGTCCTGTTCACGTAACGTCTTCTACTTGGACTGAGTAAGATCTATTTAGAACCTGCTCACGGCGGAGAACGATGCCCATGGACTTGCGAGACTAGGAGGCTTGGCCCGGCAATGCTCGTATCCAAAGTGCTGATGCCTTTCCCTTTGGGAAATACAGAGAATGGGGCTGTGAAGCTGATCGTGTGACTGAACATATATCACCCCTAGGGTGATCGCTTACAAGGCGCAGCGAGCTGCCATACGAAGCGCAGGGTGAGCAAATATGTTACTCCTTACACCATCGGCTTGTACAGCCAAGGGCTTTTCTATCTGCTCTATCGCGCAGCATGATGGCTAGAGAGACTATCCCTCGGCAAACCCACTGCTCCCTAAGGCCATGACTTAAAAGTCGTTGTTACGAATTGTATGAAGCCAGTAAGATATACATAATATCTTGTATAATTTGTCTCACTCTACGATCTTATGTACATATGATGGGCCTGCCCCCAAACATGGTTCATTACCATGATTTTGTGCAGAGTTTTTGAGGTATTCTACGTTTGCGTGAAACGTAACCTGATACAGGCTGCTTGAGGTTACACTAGGTTTAGCGTTTCCACGGTACCGCTGATCCGTTGCAAAGCCGTACTGCGTTTCAGAGATCACACCGTTCTCTTGGAACAGTTGATTCTATAAAGACCATCAAGTCCGCCGGCCAAACGCCTGATCGTACTGCGTCAGCGTGAACCGATAGCGCACCTTATTATTCTTCACCCTCTCAACAGCCTCCTTGCACCCCTTTTCCGAGATTGGAATCTCCTCAACCCAAGTCTTGATGTTCCTCTCACTTGCCAGTTTCAACATTGCCAACATCTCAGGCCTGTTACCAATATGACTCGCTCCAATGTAATATCCGCCCGTAACAAAGTCCTGCGCCATCATCTGCGGTAGCGGATGATCGGGAAGACCGACGTTGTGGAAGCGTCCCATGACTTTCATCGTTCCCATGTATTGCGTCAGTTTGAATTCGTGGGTCATGTCGGCGCAGTTGAGGATGAAGTCGAAGGTAAATTTGTAGGGCTCGTCCCACTTCTCTTGGGTCGTGTCGATGAAGTGATGTGCACCGAGCTTCATGCAGTCTTCCTTTTTGCTTGGTGAGTGGGACAGGGCGTAGACTTCGGCGCCGAGAGCATTGGCCCACTGCAATGCAAAGTGACCCAGTCCACCGCTACCGATCGATCAGCAAGAGGGTGCTTGGTAAGCTAAGATCACAAAACTCACATTCCGACAATGGCAACCTTCTTCCCTGGTCCGCACCCTAGACGAACCAACGGGCTGTACACAGTCAAGCCAGCGCACATCATTGGAGCAGCGATGTTGGTCTCAATGTTGTCCGGAATCTTGAATGTGAAGTATTCATGGGCTCTGATATGGCTTGCGTAACCGCCTTGGGCAATCGTGCCGTCCTTGTATGGTGCGCCGTACGTATCAACCATGTTCGGGCAGTAGTTCTCTTGGTCTGCCTTGCAGTTGACGCAGGTGAGATCTGCTTGGATTTGTGCTCCTACACCCACACGGTCGCCGACCTTGATGGTGGTAACATCCTTGCCGACTTTGATCGCTTTGCCGATGACTTCGTGGCCGACGCAAAGAGGTAGAGGGACTTCACCCCAGCCGCCGGTGATGGAGTGGACATCGCTACCGCAGACGCCGCATGCATCAATGGCGATGTCGATGTCACGGTCTTCGAACGGCTTTAGCTTGAACTGCGAAAATGTCAGTTGTGCGCCTGTCAGAGGGTGCAATTGCACTTACTTCTTGCTTCTTGAAGTCTGACCATTTCTCGGTGCTGTTGACCATGAAACCTTCTGCTGTGTCTGGGTAAGGCATATTGACTGCTATACTCTTTGCAAACAGGTGATGTTTTCCTAGTGTTCAATTGAGTGAAATGCTCGAGATGGTCCTCTCTAGGTGGGGGGGTGGAGCTGGCTTTAAGGAGGACCGTAAATGCGAGACAACATGAGGTCATAACAACCTGAAATTTCTGGTTCAACGCTAGGTAGAAGGCTTGTCTTGCAGAAAACCCATTCTGATGTTGCATGGTTTGGAGACGTTCCCACCAATGAGACTTGAGATGAAACCGCACCTCTGCACCCAGTGACGTGACGGCGCCAGTTTCTCGCTCAAGTCTGAGTTCGCCGTGACGTGGGGTGTTTCAAGCAATGCAAAGCGCACATGTGCACGGAAATTGAGATTCGAAAGTCGCCATACTAGTGCATGATATCCAACACCGGCATTTCACTTTGCCATGGCGCGCCTGGGAGTCTCGGTGCTTTGTTTGCACGACCGAACAGTGTACGTCGCTTGCACCATACCGAAGCGTGGACATTAAGCAGCACGCTCCCACGCGGCATAGCATTTCCAGCCTGCAAGCACGCTTCCTCCGAAAGCATTGTGCAACAGGAGGTAAGCTCGAACTGCTGTGCCGCCATTCGGTAGAGTTGTCAGGATCAAAAGTCCTACGTTCTCTCCGGAGGCGCGGCAGTCGAGGTGGGGTTCTCTACCCCGCATTAAAGGCTTGACCAGTGTGCCTTTATATGAGCCTGAGAGGACAACCATAATGGACTTGATAGCTTTGCGGAGACAATTGCAATATACTCCGTCCAAGACAAAGTTGGATTTGCCTCCTTAAGCATAGCGTTCCAGTATGGCTTCGAGCTCCGATGAAACCATGAAAGCTGTGAGGTTCCATGGGAAAGGTGACCTTCGTTTTGAGGATATTCCTGTTCCCAAGCTTGGAAAGAACCACGTAAAGGTCCGACTCGTGACCCTCCCGTAGTCGTACACACATTCTGATCGACTCACTCACAGGTTCGCCCAGCTTGGGTAGGCATATGCGGGACCGGTCTGTCACAGTACGCAACCGAGGCCAAAGTCAATCGCTGAGATGCAGTAGATCTCCACGAGTTTCTGGGTGGACCGAACCTATGTCCTACTACACCTCATCCCATAACCGGCGAAAAGGTGCCGTTGACGTTCGGTCATGAGTTCAGTGGGACTGTAGAAGAGGTGGGAGAGGATGTGAAGGACTACAAGGCTGGAGATAGGGTTGTTGTACAGCCAATCATATATGACGGCACTTGCGGATCGTGTAAGAGCGGCCTGGTCAATTGCTGTGATAAGAACGGCTTCATTGGACTGAGTGGTGGGTTGCTGAAATATTGATGCAGATGGTGAGCGCTGAACGCATTTAGGATGGGGCGGAGGGCTGGCCGAGCACATCGTCGTCCCACGAGAGTGCCTATACAGTCTTCCGGACAATGTGTCCCTGGAGCTTGGAGGTAAATGCTGCTCAATTAACGATGATAAGCCTGTATTAACAGTTCGCAGCCCTCGTGGAACCTCTTGCAGTCGGCTGGCACGCCGTGAACATCTCCCCTTACAAGGAAGGCGACAGTGTATTGATACTAGGAGGCGGTCCAATCGGCCTTTGCGTGATCCAGGCTCTGAAAGCTAGAGGTGCTGACAAGATCATCGTATCAGAGCCGGCAGCTCAGCGGAAGGAGTTCGCAAAGCAATTCGGAGCGACTCATGTCATAGATCCGATCAAAGACGACATGGTAAAGATGTGTCGGGAACTCTGCGATGGTCAAGGACCGCATGTGGTTTTCGATGCTGCGGGCGTACAAGCTGGATTGGACCAAGCGGTCGAAGCTGTTCGCGCGAGGGGCACCATCGTCAATATCGCTGTTTGGGAGAAACCGTTCACTTTGAACCCGAACACGATGATCTTCAGAGAAAAGAGATGGCTTGGGATAGCAACGTACGTAAAGGGAGACTTTCAGGATGTTTTGGATGCGATATCGGATGGGCGGATAAAGCCAGCTGGTATGATTACGAAGAGGATTAAGATGGATGAAGTAGAAGAAGCAGGTTTCAAGGCGCTGATTGAGGACAAAGACAATCAAGTAAAAATCTTGGTCGAAGTCGGAGGCGGTTGAACAACGCTGCAAGGGGGCAAATACTGTCATGTGTGAGAGCCAAGTAAGATGGACAGAGTTCCGGAATACTTTGGATCTCCGGGGACCTCCAGAAGGTACAAGACACGTTTCTGGCAACCAAACAAGTTTGACCAAGTCAGCGAGATACTTCTAAAATGCGATGTGAACATGCATATTACAAGATATGGGCGATTCCTCCAATATCTTGTGCCACTCCTGTCGTAATGCCAGAGGAGCAACATTATGCGCGGTTCGGTGTCTGAATCATTGTTCCAGCTTTCTCTAGCATCTGCAGTCAACGCAAGTCTACCCGTAGAACGCGTGCCACATCCCGGAAAAGATGCGCGGCGTGGAATGTGCTGGTGACGAAAGGCGACTTCAAAAATCCGGTTCGTGATGGACCCGCATCGCACGGAAGTGACGTACGAAGTTTCAGCCCTATCAGTAAAAGTTATTTACCTTCCGCCCACTGCCGCCTCTCAAACCCCCTTCCTTCACATCACACCTCTTCTCGTTCCTGGCTGCTACGTGCTCAAATACAATTCTAATTCTCCTAATTGTTCATCTCCATAACTCTCGCCATGGGTAAAGTGGCGGGAACAGCTCTGAAGCTGTCGCAAACCCTCCTCTACATCCTTGAATTCTGCTGCGCAGCAATCGTCCTTGGCATGTACTCGTATTTCCTCGCGGTTCTCAACCACCACAATCTCTACATTCCGAAATGGGAACGAGCCGTGGAGGGCCTTAGCGGGTCAGCCTGCCTGTATCTCCTCTTCGCCATCGTCCTCACCGTCTTCCTCGGAGGCAAGGCCTTTTTCGCCTTCCTCGGAGTCGTCTTCGACCTGCTCTTTTGTGGCGCGTTCATCGCCGTAGCTGTGATGACGCGGCATGGAGCATCCAGCTGCAGCGGACGCGTTAATACGCCGCTGGGAACAGCCCAGAGTAACGTGGATGCGCCTGGGACTGGAAACTACAGATATGTTTGCAAGCTCAACAAGACCTGCTTTGCTGTGTCGATTGCTGCACTGTAAGTTTGGATACCGAACATACCATGGCTATCAATGAAAACGATGCTAACGTTGCCACCAGTGTCCTCTTCCTCCTCAGCGCCATCCTTCAAGTCCTCATCGCACGCAACCACCGCAAAGAGAAGAAGTACGGCCCGGGTCCCAACAACGACTACACCTCCGGTTCTGGTCGCCGCCCCTTCTGGCAGCGGAAGCCGAAGGATGAGACTTACCGTGACGCTGAAGTCGGTACTGCTCCTGTCGTCGGTGGACTTACTGTGGAGAAGCCGGCCCATAACGCTTTGAGGCCATCTGGTGATACTGCCTACACTGGCTCTACGTTCGCGGCACCAGGCGAGACGCGTGGTACAACCCCGACCAAGTACCAGACCGGTGGTGAGGCAGTTATTCCCACCGCTAATGGCAGCCATGGATACCACACTCACCCTACCGGTACTGCTGTCAACCCATACGGCTACGACAATACACGCGGCACTGCAGGCAACTTTTGAGCGCTGGCTGTATTCGGCGAGTGGAAGGTCGTTGGAAATTGTCTACGGCGCGCACGAGATTCAATTAAGTAAGGTTGGAATGGCCATCGTGTTTGTGCCTTTTGGGAGCGTGCGTCCGGTGGATAAGACTGATCGTCCTATTGAGCATTTTCATGGAGTAACGATATACCCTTTGTTCCAATGAGCCGCAGGGCTTTGTACTATAATTTCCATAATCGAATAATCATAATAATACTTCATAAGTTGTCCTCCGAAAAGTGGTTCCTATTGGGCAATTCGAAAGCGCTCCCTGCGGGCTTTTCAAAGCAAAGATCATCTTGCGTTGACTCATGCTGTCATGGCAATAAACATTTACGCACACATCGAGCACGGTAAGTCACAACATTAAGAAACTCATCGAGGTGCATCCTCATCTACCCTGCATCCCCACCTCCCCTGCATCTTCACCTCCGCGGCCCGGCGGATTTCACTGCACATCATCCCTCCCCCGCAACAGCATGGACCGGCCACGGTCCCACTCCAGCAATTATATATGCCATCGCTGGAGGCTATTATTGCATGACACCTTACGTGATGCGAGTCATGGGAGCTGTCAGAACGTTTTCCATCTACTGAGCTCTGCGATTGACTCATGGATATTCACGCATTGTCCGCCATTCACGGCATTTTCCGTCAAAGCGCATAGTTCGCTCTGCATGAAAAGCAAACACATACCTTTTGAAAGATAAGCTACATGGACGATCTCTGTCGCTCTTAACTTGACCATAAATACCTGCACAGTTTTCTCGATCTATCAGCACCTAAGCCGGGGCCAACATATCGGATTTCTGCTTCCTTCTTGTTTCCTCTCCAGAAACTATGGCCACGGATGGCGAAACCCAAATGGGTGTCCTGCCTGAGGGCATCTTCTCGCTTCTGGATACGGATCTGTACAAGTTGACGATGCAGTCAGCGGTCTTCAAGTACTTTCCTGACACAGGTCGGTTGATCCGCATATCCTCCGAAGCTCCTCGATCAGCAGGGAGGAATATCTGACCCAGTCTACAGATGTAACTTACAAGCTCACAAACCGAACACCGCATATGAGGCTCAATCGGAGAGCGTACAACTGGATGAGGGAGCAAATAGATAGTAAGTAAAGCTTCAGAGGGACGTATGCTGTATATTTGCTAATGCTAGGGTTTAGAGCTTGGAAACATTACTATGTCACCGAAAGAGCTGGACTACCTGCGCTCAAACTGCACCTATCTAAGCACTTCCTACCTCAATTACATGTCCTCCTTCCAGCTTCGCCCCGCAGAGCAAGTCCAGATGTCATTCCACCCCGACTCCGATTCTGATGAAGCCAACGAGGATGACCAGCTGGGAGATGTCGAGCTCACCACGCGAGGCCTATGGGTCGAAACGATCCTCTACGAGATCCCCCTCCTCGCGCTCACAAGCGAAGCATACTTCAAGTTCTGCGACCGCGACTGGGATCACAACGGCCAACTGCAAAAGGCGCAGGAGAAAGGTGAAAGGCTACTGGAGCACGGATGCCTGTTCTCGGAATTCGGCAGCAGGAGGAGGAGGGATTACCATACGCAGGACCTGGTGCTGCAGGGCTTGAAGCAGGCGCAGGAGGTGGGGAAGGAGAAGGGCTGGACGGGCAAGCTCACGGGCACGAGCAATGTGCACTTTGCGATGAAGCATGGCCTGCAGCCGGTGGGCACGGTGGCGCATGAGTGGTTTATGGGCGCGGCGGCTGTTACGAATGATTATGAGGATGCAAATGAGATTGCGCTGAGGTACTGGGTTGGGACGTTCGGTGCCGGGGTAAGTGATGAGCCATGCATACGTATGTACATGAATTCGACTGTACTAACTAACCATGCCAGGTCCTCGGTATCGCCCTAACAGACACGTTCGGCACGCCCAACTTCCTCGAAGCCTTCCAGCGGCCAGTCCCCCAATACACCAGCGCAGTGCCCGGCGTCAACACAACCCTACCATCAGCAGCCTCATCCACAACCAAGCCCGACGTCCAAAGCCTAAGCCAAACAAAAGCGCCCATCCACGCCCCACCAGATGGCGATAGCCATCAAAGCGACGGAAAAGGGTCAGAACAGCGGCCACCTACATACGCGCAAGTATTCACAGGCGTGCGGCAGGACTCGGGCGATCCGGTCGGCTTCGTAAAGCTGATGCGCGAGTTTTACGACAAGCTGGGCATCACGGATAGGAAAACGATTGTGTTTTCCGACTCGCTGAATATTGAGAGATGTTTGGAGTATAAGAGGGCGGCGGAGGAGGCGGGGTTCCAACCGACCTTTGGCGTGGGGACGTTCTTGACCAGTAAGTACTTGTTTTCTACTCCCTTCATGAGCGGTACGCGCGGGCTCACACTGAAACTTTTTTGTAATAGATGACTTCACGCGCAAATCAAACGGCAAGCACTCGACGCCACTGAACATCGTCGTCAAGCTGTCCCATGCTGCGGGAAGACCGGCAGTCAAGATCAGCGATAATATAGGCAAGAATACGGGGGATCCGGAGGTTGTAGCGGATGTGAAGCGAAGGCTGGGATATACCGAGAAGAGGTGGGCGGAGGGTGATGAGAGTAGGAGGTGGGGTGGTGAGGATGTTGACGGTTCGGGGAAAGGAGCGTAGCAGGGATGACGGGATAAGAGGCGGAAGGAAGAGGATATGAGCGCCGAGGACTGCCTTAGGGCTATTGGAGCTTGGTGCGTTAGGAGGCGGGCCCGTCGGGCTGACAATGGAGGAGCGATGACAAAGAGTGGCTGAAAGCAGAGAGTTGCATGACTTCGAGGCGGATACCTGGGCACAGGATGCAGGCGGTGATGGTGTTGGACGGGGAGGAGGCATCAAGAGCCCGTTGATGCGGAGGATGCAAGATTCGCGAGAGGTTTGGTCTCGTGGTCTTCGACGCCTTCTTGAGAGGCACCAGCAATGGGACCTGTTGCGGGGTTTCGCGGGAGACAGGTTGGCTAATGAGATGAAGAGAGAAAGGATGGAAGTGTTGCTGTTGAATATGACCAGGGATGGGATTCTAGGCCTGCGGGCTATGCAACGACTTCTGGGATTGGAGAGAATTTTTTTCCTGGAATGGCGGTTCGACACCCGCTTCTAGGAGCACAGTAGATATTGTTCCATTAGAATATGGATCTGCATCGGGCACTTGAGATGGGTTCATATACTCGGGCAAATGTGATCGTTTCTTTGTTCCCTAGAGGCTTCTGAAAAGTGGGAGGAGTGCAGACTGTAAAGCGGTTCTAATGTAAATTCATGAGAAGAGTCTTCAGCAAGGGCCAAGCCGGAGAAACCGGCTAGATGGGTCCATCTTCTACTCTTCTTCCTGTGCTGCTTGTAAACTGTAACACATTTACAAAGAGCACGAGACTGCCTCAATTTCTTGAGTCACACCTGTTCTCAGGGGCAGGCAACACATCTTGGTGGCATATGGCAAGGCTGCCTATCGTGTCTAACCGAGTGTTTCTGCGATCCGTGCTAGGGCGGGAAGGAGCATCTAGATTTCATTCACAAGGAGAACCTCTCGAGCGGCTGGCAGCAGTCTACGAACATGTAGGAAGTCTCTTGGATAACCTGAACTACGGTAAGATATGACAATGAACGCTTCGAGAGTACGATTTTTGAATGGTTTGCCGGCGGCTTCAGATGACGGTAATTGGCTGAATCGACCCACCTTCGTTGTGTTTTGACTTCTATCCACCCACAATAAATATTAGCCTCAATCCACCTTCTAGAGACTGAATCCACCCTTCTCAACGAGCTATGATTGATAAGTGATATATTACTTGAGGGAGAAGGCAGTAACGAACGCGACGAAAGCGGACTTCAAGCGAGTAACGACACCTTTTGCTGACTAAACTATCTATCCTAGCTTCTACTAACTATAATTAGACTAAGGAGTCCTTTTGCACCGCCTATCTGAACAACCTCCTTTCTTACAACGCCAATGAGCGGCGGCGTCGTCAAGCCGTGCGCCACCAATATCTGCCTTCCAATATTAGCCGAAAAAGGTGGATTTAGTCCCTAAAAGGTGGATTGAGGCTAATATTTATATTGTGGATAGATGGAGTCAAATACCAACGAAGGTGGGTGGATTGAGTCAATTACCGTTCAAATGACAAGCTTGGCTAATAGCCATGTTACGCCTCCCTACCTGGCCCGCTCAGAGCGTGCGCAGGTGCGGCGACAGCCTTTTTCAATACACACCATGGTACCTAGACATCTTTTCACATTTGCATTGAGGTAGAAGAAGAAAACTTCAGCTGTGCCTGACGAACGAGTAGCTGTGGGTGTTCGGGTACGTCTTCAGTCAAACACGAAAGCCACTAAGTCACTATATACCGCGCCGCATCGAGACTGACGTCCAGTCTACAATCCGTGGTCTCGAATCTCAGTCGGAGTTCATGCGAGCGGCGACGCGGATGAGCCGATGGATTGACGCGAGACGTCCAGGGAGCTAACGACCGAACAAAAGGTATCCATCAAGCAGGACCCGGAATTACAAACGCTCATTCGGCAACGAGATAAAGTAGAGCGCTCTTTCACTGGTACAGTAGACTATAAGGCTACGCAGAAATACAAGGACTACCAGGATTTAAAGCGCAGGATCATCAATACGAAGGTGCGGCTCCTATACGCGCTACGGAAAGGGATCAGGGACGACTTTGAACACAAGCAAGCTGTGATCGATATCAGCCGTCAACTATCCGGATACGCGATTGATGAGGACGGGAAACAGGCCTTGGCAACCAAGGAAGGCATGCTTCCGCAACAAATCCACTTGCTGGAGACACTCATGACGTGGCCGACCTCGCTAAATCCGGAGGATGAATGGCGTCGACGTGTTAACGCTACTAAGGCTATTAAGCTATATTGCTCCATCGAAGAAGGAGGGTCTAGGCGTGGGAGAAAGCCAATCTTCAAGATCAACCGGCGGACAGGAAGAGACAGGGAAAGCAGAAGCCGAGGACGAAGTAGTCCCATCTCCCACACAAGTCGTTCTCGGCTCCACACTCGAGGATTTACGTTACGCGCCCAGGCCGACGGCATGTTTTTTGTGCTTCGCAAATATTAGTCTACCGCTTCTTGAGCGCGCGCGGAGATACAATCGGCCTCAGGACTTGACTCGACATTTTCGAGTCCATCTCGACAGACTCGGAGAGGGTGAGAAGACCAAGTGCGATTGGTGCACCATGCGGCTACAGAATAAGATGCGTCTACAGAGTCATGCAGATAAGGTCCATAGAACTCGTTCGTAACACCGGAGGTCTACACCCTCCTTCGCCCACTCGTTCCTTAGGGTTATGATTTCCTTCTATCCTTCGTTCACCGTGGTCTTGGGCCTTGTCGTGCTCCTGCGTCTTCTGCGGTCTGCAAATCTGTGGTCTGCGTTTCTGTGGTCTGCATTTTCTGTGGCCTGCTTTCCTGTGGTCTGCATTTTCTGTGGTCCTGGTTGACACTGCTCCGCTCACGTGACTTGACCGACGCTTTGATATACTACGACTCCAACATCGATCCGTCAAAGGGCCGTGATGGAGGAGGGCCCAACGGGACTGAGAATGCGGCACACCGAAAAGCTCAGACGTTCTCTAACTGTTCCACTCTTTCCCGGCTGGTGTATCTTGATACCCGAGCTCTTTACAAGCCAGACTAAAAGCCCCGGTAGATTACTGCAACACGAGATGGCTGAAGTCGATAGTGACCAACAAGCCATGTTCGAAAAATTCCGCGCCAATATTTCGGAGCGATCAAATGGAGCGATGTCCTCTCCCGGAACCAGATGTGTGGACACCTTGATTGAGAACCTGGTTTGGAGAGTTCCCGCATCCCCAGGCTTTTTGCTGGACCAGTCTCCGTCGGCGTCTGTTTGGTTTCTTCGATCTTAAATCGGCGGTTTTGTTGCACCGCTAGAGCGGCTACTGAGGATTTCCGGGTGCCCTGATTAGGTCCCTTGATGTATGGAGAGCCCGACAAACCGGAAATGCTCATAACAGATTCGAAGTGGTACTTACCAGCTACACGATTTTGGGAAAGCGGCCATCTCTGGCGCCGTCCTCCCCACGTACCTTGAACTCTTAGAGCAAGTCACGTGGGTAGAGACTGAAGACTCCTCACACTGTAACTCGATTACTGCATTATTGACTCCCTGTTTGCGCTACACTGGAAGCTCTATAGTTATAACGTCTCCTACTTCTGCCCACATGGTTAGATATACGGGACCTGGGATATTTCCAGGGCTGGTGGCGCAGTGAGCTCGTGAAAGTGTGTCGACCCTGAGGACAATAGGCTTAGCTGTGTCATTGCTTTTCAATTCATAGGATTCACTAAATGGGCTTGTCAAATTCTGCCCGATCGCGATCTGAGAGTTGTTTAAGCGCTAAAGGATTGTGGCTTGGAGAGGGATTGGAGGTTGTTGCTGCGATGGTGGGGGGGCAGCGCTGGCGTTTGGCGAGGTAGCGGCAAACCAGTCCGGCTGATAGTGGGTACGACGACGCCAAAATGTGCGTCGATCTTATGTTTTGCTGGTATCGAAAAAAGCGGCTAAATGGTACGTCTATCTGTAGGAAGTTTCGCAACCTAACCTGGATCCTTTCGCCAATCGCTGTCATTGGCATTTGTTACGGCCACAATCTGGTCTACGATCTCGTCGGCGATGACCGTTTGCACGTTTCTAGAGTTTCAAGGTTCTGAACAAAACGATTTATCGTGTATGAGCCTTGTGTGATGGTAGCGAAAGAACCAATTATCTTCTGTAAGGGGGGTTCTACACCGGATTGTGGCTGCATGGGTATCGGCGCCAAAGGCAATTGCTCTACGGCTTTAGCTCCTTTCTTGACGCGATTTGTTTGTACGTCGACGGGATAAAAGGCCTGTCATCCCCGCTTCCAATTCGGTTCTTTACGACAGTTCTGCTAATCTCGTCGACTCGTTTTTAGAGATTGTCACAGCCTCAGGACGAAGTGAATACAAATACTCATGGCGAACATCGTACCACCACCCATTATCCTGTCCAACAGCCCTCACGGATGCGTCATGGTCACAGACATCTTCATCAATCCGCCAGACGTCCCAGCTTTTCTCAGAGCGTGCATTCCCATGGCCGCGCGGTTCCGACAAGACCCCAATTGTCTTTTTTGCGAAATTTCTCAACACCCGCAGGATCCTGGTCACCTCCGCGTAGTTCATGGCTTCACCAAAGGTTCGGACTACTACCGAGAGGTTAGTCGGCCGCGTCCGTAACAGCAGATGAGACAACAGCACCTGACTTCAGGGGCACTGTCACGCTAGACATTCGAAGAGCAGCCATTCTGGAAGGAATTTCTAGAGAAAACAATGCCAATGCGGACTAAGCCTCGTACGTAAATCTTACGGCTCTAAAGATCGAAGAAAGGCGTAGATTAACACTTGCGTACCTAGGCATCATCGAGCACTTTGATCGGATCCCTTCGGACTGAGTCACTGTATAATCTCGAATCGGACATGTCGGGCTTTTTCTAGGTATTTCAACGTTGCGGCAGGTAACTAAGGTGGTCTGATCTCTAGGGCTTAGTGACACAAACCTGGTCTTGTGCTCTTATCTCCTTGTATATTCTGCAAAATATACCTGCTAGTTGTCATTACCCTTAGCCCATAATAAGGTCGTCGTAAAATAATGCCTACGATGATTGAGGGATATCGTCACCGGTATTGTGACTATAGTTAGGCAGATAAAGCATCGCAAATTGTCTACGCTTCGAGGCACCTTAAAGCGCTTTGCCTATCTTGACGAGCTGATAGACCCGCGCGATAGTCTCCGCTCGGCTGTGGAAAGGGTGGCTATGTATCATCACAGCCTTTTTCTCCTTTTGGGGGTTTCATCCCGACCTTATCGTATCCTCGTCACTCGCTTACTGGCCTTCTACTCCTTGGTTTTCTTCTTGGCCTTCTCTTCTTTCTTGGCCCTTTTCTTTTCCTTCTTTCCAGGCTTTCTTCTTCTTCTTCTAGTCCATGTCAGCCTCCCTCCCCTTCTCCGATCGACCAGTCACTGCCAATCAAGCCGAGACTCGACCAGCCCAGCCTCTCCGCCAAGCCCAGCTATCGCTGACCTGCATCTAGCTGGATCAACAGCCACGTCTTGCATCGGTTCCACGGGACGCGTCCTCGTCTGTGGCGTCGATTATTCTTCTCTTCGTGCGCTTCTCACCCTGATGCTGGGCAGGGATCTTTGGGCTGTGCCAATACAGGACTAACGGATATAAGATGATGGGCGTATCGATGTCGATTTCAACTGGAATCTTGTGAGAGCACTTTCACAGCTTTACCCTAGTCCTCCCTAAAGAACCCCCGACACGCCGCCATCAGCATGTTCTTAGGTTACGGCGAAAGAAAGACCATATGGCGTCAATCTAAGTGTCGTTTACTCTATTGTTGTGGGCAGCCGGGGAGACGTTCAGCCCTTCATCGCTCTCGGCGACGAACTGATGCGACACGGTCACCGCGTCCGCCTAGCCACGCATAATCTGTTCAAAAATTTTATCAGGGACTATGGGTTAGGTTTCTACCCCATTGGCGGTGATCCAGCGGAGCTAATGGCCTGCATGGTCAAGGATTCGGGCCTGATCCCCAGTATGAAAAGCCTCCGGCCAGGCGAGATCAAGCGCAAGCGTCTTGTGATCAAGGAGATGCTGGAGGGTTGCTGGAGGTCGTACTTAGAGCCAGATCTTCTAACGCAGGAGCTTTTCGTAGCAGACACCATCATTGCAAACCCGCCCAGCTTTGCACGCATCCATTTTGCTCAGGCGCTGGGCATCCCGGTGGATTTAATGTTCCCAATGCCATGGAGGAGTACAAAGGCCTTTCCTCACCCACTCGCAAATCTGAAGAACATGGGCGACGATAGCAGTATTGCCAACTATGCGTCCTACGGGGCTGTCAACTGGATGACGTGACAGGGGTAAGATCTCCAGGGTGATCAGGAGCTTCGAAAACTCCAAGGTTTCCAATCCCAGTTGACACTCTACAGGCTAGGTGATGTAATCAACCAGTGGCGCGATAGACTTGATCTAGAGAAAGTCGCCATGTCTGAAGGCCTGGATCTGGCACAGTTGCTCAATATCACCTTTACGTGCTGTTGGTCTCCAGCGCTCATCCCGAAACCTGCGGATTGGTCTTCTTATGTTGGTCAGACACGGATCTGAAGAAGACAACTTCTCGACTGAGAGCAAAGCTGATTGACAAATAAAAGCCGCCCGCCGACCTTCTTGCCTCCCTCGAAGCCGGCCAGTCACCAAACTATATCGGCTTCGGTAGCATCGTCCTCGAGGACGCTGCCAGGATGACTGCCACTCTTCTCCAGGCCATAGAAGCTACTGGTGTGCGTGCTATCATCTCCAAAGGCTGGTCAAACCTAGGTGGAGAGCGCAATGACAGAGTTTTTTTCGTCGGAGACTGTCCCCACGAACGGCTTTTTCAGCACCTGGCCGCTGTGGTGCACCATGGCGGCGCGGGCACGACAGCTTGCAGCCTCCGAAATGAGAAACCAACCGCGATCATCCCGTTCTTTGGCGACTTAGTAGCCTGAAACCAATGTGCTCATCCGCACTATATTCACATCTCAACCTCTTCTGCCTCTCTCCATAGTCAGCCGTTCTGGGGTCACGTGATTGCTAGCGCGGGCGCCGGGCCGACTCCTATTCCCCACGGGAGCCTGACTGTGGACAACCTCGCTGGAGCAATGCGATACTGTCTCTCAAGTGAAGCGGCAACTGCAGGAAAGAATGAGATCAGAAACAGGGCCCAGGGCAGCAGTCGAATCGTTCACAGGAACCTTCCGCTTGAGGGGCTCCAGTGTGACATTTTCCCGCATCAGCCAGCCGTGTGGTCATTTCCCAAGCGGCACAAGACAATAAAGCTGTCTGAGATCGCAGCCCAAACATTACTTTCAAAAAATACAATTGACTTCAAGCACATAGACTCGTGTCTCAAACCCACCCGCTCTAGCGTTTCTTTACCCAGACCTGGAATTGCCAGATTGATAAGGATCTAGATACGAGACTAAACCCATCGTTATTGAATCCCATCGGTGGGATACCGTTACAGGCGGATCATCCGCCTTGATGGGCACTGTGACCGATCTCAGCGCATGTCTTTTAGGAACTGTTACGAAACATATCAAGAATATCAAGTAAGCCGCGAACAACGCTCGCACATCACAGCCAGCAATCATGCGAAAATAGCAGCATCATGCCTTTTGACATGCCCCCGGAAGCCAAGTTTGACGCACTACTAGAACAGTTCTCACGAAATGCCGAACGCGTCATTTTGCTATGCTAGCGTTACATCAGCCCGAGCGGAGCCCTCGGATTCAGTGCGTTTGTAGACGAAATCCTGAACACTTGCATAATGGACCCAACCATTATTGGCGTCCTGGGCATCACCGATCCACCTCGAAAAGAGACGGCCTCGACAGTCGCAGCTTGCCGTTGCGCCGGCATCCGATTCATCATGGTCACCCGGGATTTCGGCCTCACTGGTGCGGCCATCGCTCGCGACGTGGGAATTCTCATCAACGCTGCTGACTCTGATACATTCGATAGCATTGTAAAGCGGCGCGACTCGGTAGCTACTCACCGCGAGAGCGTCGTCTATTCCAACCGCACGCAGAGCAGTCTTCTACTCAAAGGGCCATCGATTCTAAAGCTTCTTGATGATGACTGGGACATCGCCTGTTACTACGAGGAGATTGTGCTCGCGCGCACAACCCCAGAACAGAAATTCCGCATCGTGAAAGAGTTCAAAGCGCACGGCAACGCTGTGGCAGTCACGGGCGACGGCGTGGACGATGCCCTGGCTCTTCGTGCTGCAGCTGTTGGTGTTGCCGACGTCACAGGCAGCGACGTCGCCCTGAAGGCCGCCGACCTGGTGGTACTCGATGGGTCTGATTCTATAATCGACGATATCCGGCTCGGGCGTCTTGTCTTTCAAAACTTGCAGAAAGTCATCAGTTGCCTCCTCCCCGCCGGTTCTTGGTCTGAAATATGGCCCGTACTAATGAACGTATAAATGGGGTTTCCTCAATTGGTCAGTGCGGGGTGTCTCAGTGTGTTTCGTTAGAAGCTTTGACTGCCCTTTGACGATCAAATGGCGTAACATTCATCCTGATATTGGAGTAGCTGAGGTAGGGGAAACAGCACCGACTTTGCTTAAGTCCCTAGGTACGGAATCTTTCGACCCCTGGGACCTGGCAAATTGGTCAATTTTGCTCCCAATGCGGAAACATCTGGTGTCGGAGGCCCACCTACCACAATTACGTGTGCGAAGTAGCGGACGAAAGAATACAGCTATAGAACACTGTCATATTATTGTACCTTTCCGATGATGGAATTTGGCACCCGTAAACTTCATATTCCCTGTGATCGCTTAAACTATAGGCACGTGGAAAGAACTTTGCGGCAAGTGGATTATCGCGGAATCTGATTTGGAGCAAATGTGATCGTTGCTGTCCTGTACCGCCGAACACCGGGAAGGACGGTAAGACATCCAGCAGATTGCCATGTAAGAACGCAATGTGTTCGATACCCTGGACGGCAGGGACAATTGAGGGTTCCGGTGAAGGGTAAACAGGGTCGTCAGTATGGTTTCTCTTTATTAACTCCGCTCCGAAGACACTTCCGGTTCGGTCGCTGTGAAGATCTTTACCGATGCCTGCCGGTCGCCACGTATGTAGACGGGACCAAACAATTGAGTTCGAGGCTCTCGTATGCACGTCTGGATCCGACGGTGCGCAAGAGCGCAATGGGCTTGGACTACAATAGATCTTGTCCCTCGGTCAAGCCAAAGCTCAGAGAACCATTGAGCTCCACCGTCTGATCACTTCAAAAGCTCCAATAACACGCAGTTGAGGTTCGTATTCTTTTCTTTGCTTTGTGACTCCTCAGCGGTGAGCCCCCTTGGGCAGCCCCTCAAGATACGAGTCCGAGACTGTTCACGTCTCCCGCGTCACCGGTTCCCTCTCTTCTTCCCCACCTGCCCATTTTGTCCCCGCGCAGCGCGGATGCCGTCCAGATGCTGCTTCAACAACCCTTCCAGCCCCTCATTCCGCCGGGCCAGAAGCAGCACATCCGAAGTATTTATCATCGTCCGGCCGGCGTGCTTGGCGAAGCTTTCGAGGTCGATTGCCGCGTTCTCTATTTGTTACCAACTGTTAGCTACAGTTTGGCTTCTTTCACGACGAACAGGGCGGAATGTGATACGTGTAGGTTGTATACTAGAGAGATGTCAAGGATGCTGTGCTTTTGGCGTTCGAGTTGAGGGCTGGAAAAGCTCACCGATCTGAGCCCATACCATCTCTGTCAAGGCGCCGATGAACTGAGGTGTAGCATTCGCGTTGAGCTTGAGGGATTCTTCGTCGACAATCTTGCCGATGCTGTACCAGAGAGCTGATTTGAGGCGCTGCGTGTGCTGTTAGCTACGGACTTTCTGGGAAAGCGGTGGAGCGGGAATGAGAAGCGGAGTGGGAACAAGTCTTTGAAGGTTTGAGAAATGTAAGTTACCTCTTCTTGGGCCGTGTCGTTGGGAGACATGGCATGTAGTGGCCTTAGTGTGTCACATAGGCTCTGCAGAGGGAGGAAGTGATATGTGTTTACTCCTGTTGAAGATGATAATCCGAGGAGACGCGGAAGACGCGCGCTTGCACGTGTTCCTGTTGCGGGGCGGTCTCCGTGGGGTGGTTGGTTGCTTGGACATCGAACTCCAGCGCTGCAATACTTTTATACACCTTTTTCTGATTGCCTCGAAAACGTGAACTTAGCCGCACCCTCCCTTCTTTGAGCATCTTTACCTTGGCGCACTCTTTGCCTGCGGCTAGAAACCAAACCATCCTCCTCGTTCCCTGACGCCCGTGCGCTTCCACAACACGCTCACCGGATTGCTCTCTCTCAATATCTTCCACCTCAATCTTTCCTTCTCAGTTCTCCACACCCGCCTTCACCCTCACACCACGCCTACTACCATTCAAGCGCATCACATCCATCCTCCCCCCTCCGACCTCCACACGATGCTGCAAACCCTCTCCACCGCCCTCCGCGACCTCCTCACCTCCCCCACCGCCACCCTCTCCCAATGGCGCGACAACGTCACCACCAACGCAGTCAAAACCACAAAAATAATGAATATAAAAGATTATCTGCGTCTTGGGTTTATCATCCTGGCGTATTTGGTGCTGAGGCCGTATCTCATGAGGTGGGGCCAGGAGAGCCAGGAGAGGAAATTGGAGAAGAGCAGGAGGGAGATGGAGGGGCGGGTTATGCTGAAGCCTACGAAAATGGGAATGTCCGGAGTGTTGGGTAAGGGGCAGGGGGTGAGTGAGGGGGATGCGGAGG
>JAGFMK010000472.1:0-22161 GCA_021030975.1 Lichenothelia convexa | reverse complement strand
ATAAGTTACTCTTAATTAACTAGATCTTAGATAATATCTAGAAGATATTTCTTAAATTCTTCCTATAAGGAGTTATCTTTACTAACTTCATGCTCCTATTACTACTATAACTTTATAGGTTCTCTACATAGATACTATATAGTATATATAATATATATAGTATTATCTATTTCTCCTATAGTATAAAAACTTATCTTATACTCCTATATAAACTTAGTATATTCTATAACGCTTTAACTATAATAATTATCTAGATCCTTAATCTTTAGTTTTAAGGTTAAGCTAGTATAGTATTGCTTTAGACTTAAGATAATACTATTATTATCTAAAGGTTTATCTTTCTCTCCTAGATTATTACTTAGTAGTTTACTAGTACTATTTAATTAATACTTTAGTTAATTGTTATACTCTTAAAGTATCTTTAGTCTTAGTTATTTATCTAATAATTCCCTCTTCCTTTCTTTCTCCTAGATCTAGGTATTAATATCTTCCTTACCCTACTTCTTAGTAGGGGTACCCTTTAGGTAAGGCTCCTATATCTTATTAATAGTACTATAATTATCTAATATAGTAAAATTATTTAATATACTAGGTAAGATATAGGATAAAGGTTTATTCTAAAGATATAGAGGTTTAGATAGAAATTTCTCCTTTAGTATATAGTATAGTTATATCACCTTTATACTAATATACTACTAAGTAGGTAGATTAATTAGAATTATAATAGCTGCGTATAGTACTAAGGTAGATTATTAGTAAATAAATACGTCTAGCTAGTAGTGTATATAGGAGTTATTATCTATCTAGCCGCGCTATAGAAATAGCTTATAATAGTATTTATTTAAGAACTAATTACTAAGGAAGAATCCCTTAGCGAGTAGGAGTCTATATACTCCGCTTTGCCTTTTATCTAACCTTAATTAATATTTATAATATAATCTTAGTTAGATAGACTTTCTACTAAGTCTACTTTAAGTTATAGAGGCACCTTTATATATACCCTAAAACTCCTAAACTAGAATAGCTATAATCTACTATTACTATTAGTAATTTAGATATATAAAGAAGGACTATTTTAAGAGAAAAAGAGAAGAAGTAGGAAAAGGACAGCCTATAGGGGTATAACCTCCCTCCTTATAGGGTATTATTAGGAGAAACACCCAGACGTTTAGTCAATAGGGTTAGATTAAATAAAGCTATTAAAAGGTAACGAAAAGGAAGCTATTGAGGTGGATTTAGGATATAAACACATGCTACTGGAATATTATTCTTCTGCTTCAATAGCCTTACCCTCTGTTCCTATCTATCCGGCTCTGCTTCCGCTGATCCGTCGATAGATCTGTCGATATTTGTCACACTACCCCCCTCCTATTAAGCTTCGTCCACGAAGCTTGTTTCGACGTCAGGCTTGCCTTCTTAGGGTATCGTTGGTGGAATTCGTTAAGGATGTCTTAGGCGTTTACGAAGTTTACCGCTGGATACTATATAGGATCGGGTGGGTGATCTACCTAACTAGCGCAGTATTAGAGCTTTCTACGGCTAATATAGCTATTAATAATATCGTTAACCTCCTATTTAGACTTATTATCAACAATAATTGGTGGGGCGGGAACGGGGATCTGCCCAGGGATCGGGTCGTCTGCCGCCGGCCTTAGTAGGCTAGTATAGAATCGGTTGTCGATGTGTATGCTAGTTGGTAGATCGAGTTCGTAATCGCTGGTACCAATAAGGCGTCTGATGCAAAATAGTCCTTCTTGTTTATGATCTAGCTTCTTTAAAGGCCTCTAGGTCTTGACGTTCTTGGTCGATAACTATACTAGGTCTCCCACCTAGTAGGCTGGTGCTGGTATACGGTGTTGGTCGGCGAAGTGTTCTTGGCGTTTCTAGGCCAGTAGTATCTGCTATCTAACTTCTTCGGTAATAGACGATATCTTTTACGCTAGTACTAGGCTTCTTTAAGTACTAAGTCGTTCCCGTGCCGTCTGGTTAGGATTCTGGGCGCTAAGATCAAAGCTTATTTGTAGGTGGTACCTATAATTAGTAAAGAAGGGTGTTGTCCTCGTGCTGGCCGATTTAGAGTTATTAGCGGCAAACTCGGCTATTGGTAGCTAATTAGCCTAGTTATCTTGCTAGTAGGTGATATAGGTATAAAGGTATTATTCTATACCTGTATTAGCGTTCTCGGTCTAGCTATCTATCTCTAGGTAATAGGCTGTTGACAGGCGAGCGTCTATTCTAAGTATACGGCAGAGCGTTTTCTAAATAAGAGAGATAAATTATGGCCCTTGATCTGATACTATTAATTAGGGTAAGCTGTGGATCTTCCAGACGTTGTTGATCAGTATATATACCAGTGCTTTAGCGGATATACCGCCTTCTTAATCAGTTGAACAAGCGATATAGTATCTTATCTTGGTTAAACGGTCTATAACAACGTATATAGCATTATTACCCCGGCTTTTAGGTAGTCCTGTGACGAAATCTAGTGATAGATCTGCCTAAGCGCGCTTAGGTATTAGCAGCGGCTTGAGTGCTCCCTGGTACTAGGAGCGGGACGGCTTGATTCACTGGTATATATAGTAGTTCCTAATAAATCGTTTAATACTGACATCTATCCGCGGCTAATAGAAAAGGCGGCTAGCTAATTTGAGTGTCTTGGCGACTCCTAGGTGCCCGGCAGCGGGTTATTTATAATAGTCCTGGATTATATATAGATAGAGGCTAGTACTTTCTAGGATTAGGTATCTCTCTCTATACTGTATAACGTTGTTCTCAACACGGCACTCTAATAGGCTAATCTTCCTTAACTAGTAGATGCTATCTTCTAGCTGTTTTCGGATTTCTTGGCATAACGGATCGTCTTTTTGGGCTTAGATAATCTACTAGAGCAATAGAAGCGGGGGATCGACAGTATCCTAGGGATCGGGCGCGTCTGCAGCGTCTAACACAGTAAGCTATAGTTCCTTTTAAATAAGTAGATTAAGATTAGCTAGTTTAAGTACTATTTGCCGCTAGAAGTGTTGCCGTTCGTCATTATCGTGCTTAGGACGGTCTCCCACTTGGTAGGTAAGTGCGTCAGCCTTCCCGTTTTAACTACTAGGGCGGTATATAATAACAAAGTTATATCGAGATAGAAATTCTGCCCAGCGTGCCTGGCGACGGGAAAGAGTCTTTATCGTTATAAAGTACTCGAGGCTTTTATAGTCAGTAAGGACTTTAATAGGAACCCCTATAGATTCGAGTTTGGGGCGCTATTCTTCGAACGCTCGGATTATAGCTAGAAGTTCTTTGTTATAGATTTCGTAATTGCACTCGGCCGGGAGTATCCGCTTTAAGAAGAAGGCTATAGGGTATAGGACGCCGTTATCGTCGTATTAGGAGAGTATACCACCAGTGATATAATCCGAGGCATCTAGTTCTAGCACGCTTCGCTTGTTGAGATTAAAATAGACTAGTACTAGTGCCTCAGTAATATATTTCTTTAACTTATTAAAAGCGGCTTGGTAAGTGGCGTCCCATTCAAACAGTTTGTCTTTCTAGGTAAGGTTGTTCAACGGTTTTACAACATGGGAGAAGTTCTTAATAAATTATCGGTAGAAGCTGCAGAATCTAATAAATCCCTAGACGTGTTTAAGGTTCTAGGGTACTACCTAATTAACAATTGTTATAATCTTTGCAGGGTCTATACGGATGCCTTTTGTGGTGATAATTAATCCCAGGTACCTGGTTTTAGTAACCCTAAATTCGTATTTATCTAGATCGACTTATAGGCTATTTTCCTATAGGCGCTATAACACCTTCTTGACGTGCTCGTTATATTCCTCAGGCCGTTCTAAGTAGATAAGTATATCGTCTATATATGCCGTAGCGAAGTCGTTAAGGTAGTCGAAAAGGATGTCGTTTATAAAGTGCTAATATATGGCCGGGCCGTTGGTTAGACCGAACAGTATCACCAAGTATTTATATAATCTAAATCGAGTTCAAAACGTCGTTAGGTCTTCGTCTTCTGGTATAGCCATACGAATTCGGTGGAAGGCCTATCTTATATCTAGCTTGGTAAAGATCTTCGCTTTAGACAATTGGGCTAGTGTTTCATTGATTAATAGGAGGGGGTATCTGTCTTTCTTTGTGATGGCATTCAGCTTCTAGTAATTAATATAGAAGCGCAGCTGGCTGTTAGCCTTCTTAATAAATAGTATAGGAGACGCTATAGGCGCCGAGCTAGCGGTAATAAAGCCCTTATTTAAATTGTTTTCTAAATACTTCTTAACTTTAATAAGTTCTTGCTGTGACATGCTATACAATGGGTAGAAGCCTTAATCTTTCTGTTCCCCTTCTAGAACAATATGATGATCTATCTTTCTATACGGGGGTAGGGTATCAGAAGCCTCCTTGGAAAATACATCTCTAAATTCTAAAAGCTCTCTTAGTAACGACTACTTTTCTTGTTCTAATTGTTCATTAATCTCCTATATACTAATTAAGAAGATTTGGCTCCTAGCTATACCACTAGCTGTCTTGAATCTCTATACGCCGATTATCGCAATATTAATAGGTTTAATAGCTAATTCGTTTACAGTTAGCTATTCTATAGTTATTAAGTTAAGCTTAATCGGCGGCGCGTGCCGTAATAGGCGGATTAGTAGGCTCTAATTAGTGGAGCAGGAAGTAGGCTTAGGACTATTTCCTGAATTAGCCGACGCTGATTGGCCTGTTTACCTGCCCGTAAGTTTATAAGCAGCCTCTAGTCGATATAACGTCTCTTTAGAGTGTATAGGAGGGTTAGTATATTAGGCCGTGTATAGATCTATAGAGATTAGGGATATAAAGGTCATCAAGTCGTCTATATAGTTATAGTATCCCGGTCTAAATCGTATTATTTCGCTAATAGGATCAATAAGCACGCCGTGTGCTTTTATCTATATAAGGCTGAGAATTAGAGGGTGGCTTCCTAGCTTTGTAATTAATATTAGGGTGGTATTCGTCGTATGGTTCTGAATTATTATCTAGGGGTAGATTGCGTGTGTAACGTCGGGTATAGGGAGTCTATTAAATCTAGTAATCTTCTAGGGTATAGGAATAGGAAGGACGGATAGGGTACAGATTGTTTAAAGTATATATATATATATAGGATTAATAAAAGCGTATCTAGTATATCTAGTATTAATAAGTGCTTGAATAGTGATGTATTTCTTCTGACTACCTAGTCTAACAGCCACTGTAAACGATGGTGCCGAACATAGGTTTCCCGGTATCTCAGATACTAATACAATTTCCACATGTGTATAACCTCTTAATATAGCAGTAGGAGAGGCTAATCTTTTCCCTATTTAGGGGTGTCTTCTTCTATAGCACGGATCTAATCACTAGCCTTCTTCTTCTATAGGTAGTCCTAAGATATATAACCCTGCTGTTTACACTTAAAGCATCTTCCTTCTTATATTATCTTCTCACGTTCTAGATCCTGGTTAGGGGCTCGATAGAGACGGGGCGTACCGAAACGGGAGGGAAGTATAGGAGAGGGCAGGATCAGTATAGGAGTACGAATAAGAATATAGGGAGGCGCTGATAAGGTAGGTCGTGCGGCTGCAGCGGCTAGGACGGGAAGATATTATAGGAAGCGCGGTGTTGAGGCATCTACTTCTCGCATGTTGGTAGATATCTACTAGAGGCGCCGGGTAAAGGCGTGTAGATCGGTAGGGTCGTCTGCGTTAGTAATAATTACCTTTCTAAGTTCTATAGAAAGCTTATCCTAAAGCTATTTAATGAGTGCTTATTTATTATAATCAAGTTCGGCCGATAGGTGTAGGAAGTCCGCCTAGAAGGTGTTGAAATCCTTATTACCTTAGCGAAGGTGGGTGAATTCCCTAAGCGCTATATAGTAACGATTTAGATCTCTGTAGATCTAGTATAGGTGATTAAATATATCCTAGCTAGTAGTAAATGTCTTCTAAGCGTCGTGACGTATATAAGGTGATAGATGCCTAGCTACCTTACTACCTATATATATATTGATATAGTCTATTTTAATACCTTCTATAGGGTAGTAATCTAAATTAACTCTGAGCTTTACTTGTATCCTCAGTGTCTAATCGTCTATTATTAGATCCTTACCGTCGGTAAACACTAGGGGATCGGGAAGCTTTACAGACAGCTAGATTAATCTACCTAAATCTAGTAATCCTAGCACTAATATAGCTGCCGCTGGCGATATAGGTGAGTCGACGGGAGTTCCTATTATAGATTTTATAGGTGCCTAGCTATTGACGCTAGAGCCGTATAACTAGGCTATTATAAATTCGGTAACCGCCTATAACTTTATAATATCCTCATTCTTCTCGACAATAGTTATTCCTAAAGCTTCTACCTGATCTGCGTTGTTATTGGCGCTCACTGCCGTATCCTTAGTAGTCTTCTTTATAAAGCGTATTATCTCCAGCACAGTAGTAGGGTCCTTATTTATCTAAGTCTCTAATTCCTCCACAGTCGTGATGTAATATAGGGTATACTAGACGTTCTAGCGATTGTCTACTGCTACTAAAGCGCCTACGCCTTTGGCTGTCTCGTCTACCGCTGGGGTATAGACAAGGGATTCCCAGCGGATGCTTCCACGTAGAGGTTCTCGTTCGTTAACCATGTTATTAGTTTATAAGGTTTATGGAATTCGATAACATTGAGGTTTATAATTCGTAATTAGCGGTCCTAGCACTGTGGCTAGACGGCGGACGACCCTGTTACGGATAAGTTTCTCTAGGGATAAGTTTATAGGTATCGTCGGTATTATCGGTCTTGTTATTTCGTCAGGTTCGTTAAGTTATATTATTTAGTTTATCAAGTTATCAAGTCGTGCCTTGCGGCAAAAGAGTGTGGTGACCTTTTGATAATATCAGGAGAAACACCCAGACGTTTAGTCAATAGGGTTAGATTAAATAAAGCTATTAAAAGGTGACGAAAAGGAAGCTATTGAGGTGGATTTGGGATATAAATATATGCCGCTGGAATATTGTTCTTCCGCTCTGACAGCCTTACCCTCTGTTCCTATCTATCCGGCTCTGCTTCCACCGATCCGTCGATAGATCTGTCGATATTCGTCATAGGTATATAGAATACTTAGAGGATTAGAGAAAGGCTATAGAGCTAGGCGTGCTAAAGAAGGTTGGCTAAGAGCTTATAAAAGCCTAGATTATTATCTAAATACCTAATAGTAAAAGAGAGGTATACGCGCTTATTAATAGTGGTACTAAAGTTAACTTTATATCCTCTATATTAGTAAAGAAATATAGAATTAAGGTTTAGAGTAGTAGTTAATATAAAGTAGAGGTACTTAATAGGTAATAGCTATATATAATAAGTAAGTACCGCCTAGTATATAAGATATAGGACTTAAATAGAGCTATTAGGGGGGGTATAGATCCTTTCTTAGTAGGACTAATTTATAGTTTTAAGCTAATACTAGGTATACCTTAGCTCTACTACTAGAACCCTATACTAGACTTTACTAAGATAATTCTAGTAGAGAAAGAAACTAAAGAGATAAAAATAGAAAAAGATCTCTATAGTACTAGTTACTATAATAGTAGTATTTATAAAGGATATATAGGAGGATTATTTCCTCCTCTTTATAGCTAAGATATACCCTATAATAGAAATAGCGCCTAAAATACTACTAGTAGAGTATACTAAGTTTAAAGATGTCTTCTCTATAGATAATACTAGCCTATTACTAGACTATAGGCTATATAAACTAGTAATTAATCTTAAACCTAGTAAACAGCTACTATATAGGCTACTATACCCCTTATTAGCTATAGAGCTAGCTATCCTAAGGGATTACTTAGAGGCTAACCTCTAAAAAGGATAGATCTAAAAGTCGATATTACTAGTAGGGGTACTAATTCTATTTACTAAGAAAAGGGATAGTATACTTAGGCTTTATATTAACTACTATAGCCTAAATACTATTATAATTAAGGATTAGTATCTACTACCTCTTATATAAGAATTACTAGACTACTTAAGTAGTATAAAGATCTTTTTAAAGTTTAACCTCTATAATACTTACTATTATATCTAAATCTATAAAGGTGATAAATAGAAGACCGCTTTCCAGACTAGGTACAGCCACTATAAGTATATAGTAGTACCCTTTAGGCTTACTAACGCCCCTAGGATATTCTAGAGTTATATTAATTATACCCTCTTGGACCTCTTAGATGTTTCTTATATTATCTACCTAGATAATATCCTAGTTTTCTCCTAATCTAAGGAGGAATATATATAATATATCTAGGAAGTTCTTAAGCGGCTATAGAGGTATAAGCTATATACTAAAACCTCTAAGTATAAGTTCTATAAGGACTATATTAGATTCCCTAGATTTATTATAATCTCTAAAGGAGTTATTATAGAACTAGAGCGGGTAAAATTAATATAGGAATAGCCTATACCCTATAGTGTTCACGATATACGAGTTTTTATTAGATTTATAAATTATTACTAATACTTTATTAAAGGCTTCTCCTATATTATAGCTATACTAAACTAGTAGACTAAGAGAGACCTTAATATAGCTAAGAGAGATAGGAAGTAGAGGGCTAAAGAATTAAAGGATATCTAATTAACCTAGTAGCCTTTATTTCCTTTAAAAGGCTAAAGAAGTAGTTTATAAAAGCACCTATACTAGTCTATTATTATCCTAATACTAGGATTTAGATTGAAACTAATACCTTAGGCTATATAATCTTAGGGATCCTAAGCTAACTCTTCCTAAATAGTATAGAGAAGGAGTAATAGTATCTTATTACCTATTCTTCTTAAAAGATAGTAGGAGTAGAATAAAACTATAATATATATAATATAGAGCTACTAGTAATTATAGAGTCTTTTAAGTATTAGAGACACTATTTAGAGGGTATATACTATTAAGTAGACCTCTTAAGAGATTATATAAACCTTATATACTTTATAGGTACTAAAGTACTAATAAGGAGATAGGTTAGATAGGTAGAGTAGCTTATAACCTTTAATTTTTGCATCCTATATAGATAGGGGAAGTTAAATCTAGTAGATGCCCTATTATAGCGTCTAGATTATAGGGATAATGTCTAAATAGAACCTCTTAACTAGGATTTTATATAGAGTATAGTCCTATAACGTCTCTAATACTAGCTTTTAGTAGATAGGACCCTAGAAATAGATAGTTAAGAACTACTTAGGGTAACTATAGGAGTGTATAAACCTACTAGTACTAGTAGTATATAACGCCTTATACCTTTATATTATTAGGCTAGGATAGTAGTAGCTGATATAGAAACGGTATAAATAGAGTATAATTCTCTTCTCTAAAGGATTAAGGATATCTAAGTAGGAGATCTACTTACTAAATATATCTAAGGGAGGCTACCTACCCCCTAGCCTTTTAGTAAGGGATTAATTCTATACTAGAGATATAACTAAAGAGACTAGGTAGCTCTAAAGGAACTTTAGGAGCTTATTAATAGAGTAGTATACTATCTTAGGAAGCTATATATACCTATAGGTACTATTAGACTTAAGGTATTAGGTTGAGGTTATAATAACCCCCTATTAGGACACTTTAGATATAATAGGACCCTAGAGTAGGTATAATAAATATTTTACTAGCCTAAACTTAAGGAGTATATTAAGGACTATATCTATATATACGAAATCTATAGGCATATTAAGGCCCTAAGGTATATACTATATAGCCTCCTAAATATAGAACTAGTACTAATAGAACTATAGGAGGACCTATTAATAGATTTATAACTAGTTTACTACTTAGCGAGTTCCTTAGATTAGTATATAACTCTATCTATATTATTATAGACAGATTTACGAAAATAGTATACTATATACTAGTTAAGACTATAATAACCTTAGAGGGACTTATAGATATCTTTATAAGAGAGATCTTTTAGCTTTATAGAGCCCTAAGGATAATAGTATTAGATAGAGGACTAATTTTTATAGCTAAGTTCTAGAGCTCCCTATATTATAGCCTTAGTATATACTATAAGTAAGCACTATATTCTATCTATAGATAGATAGACAAACTAAATAGTAAAACTAAATAATAGAATAGTACTTATAAGTATACTGTAACTATAAGTAGGATAACTAGGCTAAGCTCCTCTATACCGCCGAATTTATATATAACAACTCTAAATAGGCCTCTATAGGTATATTACCCTTCTATACTAATATAGGATAACACCCCTAGAGGGGGGAAAAGGCCCTTAAGCTATAATTAGAGTTCTTAGAGTTAGTAGAAGAGCTTATAGGAAGAATACTTATACTCTAAAGGATATTAAGAGAGAAACTAAAGTTAGTCTAGGAGTACTAGGCTAAATAGTATAATAAGGGCTGAAAGGTGGCTAGGTTTATAGTAGGGGATAAGGTCTAGCTCTCTATAAAGAATATTAGGTTAACTTAGCCTAAGAAGAAGTTAGACTATAAATAATATAGTCTATATACTATTAAAGATATAATTAATAATTAGGTATACCGCCTTAACCTCCCTAAGAACCTCTAAATTTATAATATCTTCTATATTTCCCTCCTTAAATTATACTATTCTAACTAATTTAAGGGCTATAGGGCGGCTACCCCTATAGAGATAGTCTTATAAGATAAGGATATATTTAAAGTTAAGAGGATTATAGAAGAAAGAATTAAAGAGAATAGTATATATCTATATAAAATAAGATAGAAGGGCTATACTAAGGTAGATAATATATAGAAGCCTATAGTATATATTAGTAAGGCTATAATAGATATATATAAGAAGTGATTATTACTTATAGAAAAGAAGACACTAGAAAATATACCTATATAGTAGAAGTAAGGGCGCGGTAGGCTATATAAGCGGCTAAGGGAATAAATATAAAATTATAAGCTTATAGTATTATAAATAATATTAGAATGTATAGTAATATTAGTTTATACCTATATTAGGCCTTTAGTAGCTAAAAGGCTCTAGGGGTATTATCTTAGTATAGCTAAAGGGTATAACTAGTATACTAGAATACTTACTAAGGAAGAATAATAATAAAGATATTTAAAGTATTACCCTAGAGGCGAGGCCTCGCCTTTAGACTCCCTATCTCTAATTATAGCTACTATAGTCTTACTCTAATCTAAGGCGGTAATAATAGTATCTATACAACCTTTTATTATCTCTATTTAAGATATAATATCCTTAGTACTAGTACTATCTTTAGTCTTAGTACTACTTCTACTCTTATACTAGTATAGAGTAGCTATATCCTTTTATAGACTATTAATACTATCCTAAATATTATAAAGAACCTTACTACGTTCTAGTATATAGTTAGTATAGTTAGTAGAACTTTTATAAATATAAGTTGGTAACTTACTATTAGTAATAGGGATATAGATATACTAAAGACTATAGGAGGATATCTAAGGTATAGGTAGGTTATACTTAGGACTAGTCTTATAATAATAAGGACTTAACCTAATAACATCCTTACTAGTAAGGTTAGCAATCTCCTATTAAGCGCGCTTAAGTCTTTAATATATAGGAATCTTAAGTTTACTACTATTATACTTAGGTATCTCCTAACTAAGATAGAAGGTAAAGAAACTCTTCTTAGTTAGGAACTCCTATAGTAAAAATAGTTAGAATAAGTTATATTATAAATATAAAAGACTTACCTCTTAGAGTTTACTCTTAAAGTCTAAGCTAGCCTTCTATAGGGCCTTAACTTTAGTAATACTTATAGGATTAGCTACCTTATAGATATTTATAGCGTCTATAACTACCTTTAACTTAGTCTTTAACTTCTTAGAAGCCTAAAGGATATTAGTATAGGAAGAATATATTAGGAAGAGCCGAACTTACTTAATAGTAGTCTAACTATAAGGCAATACACTAATAATACTTAAACTACTTATTATTAGCCTTTAGACCTAGCGGAAACTAGTACTTAAAGATTATCTCTTTAATAAGGAGAGCCTTAATATACTTAATATAGTATATATAAGGATTATAATAAAGAACTAAGCCTTTAGTAGAACGCTTAAGTATATAGTTATAAGGTACTATAATAAAGATAATAAAGTAACTTATAAAGTAATAAAAGACTAATATTAATACTAATAAGAGTGTAAAGGCGAGTGGCTATTATAGTAATAGGTAAGAATAAAGAAAATAAAGCTATAAGTTTAAGAGATAAAAGACTATAAGTAATAAAGATATATAGATAGTAGATAGGTATAATATATTAAGTAATATCGGAGTGGGTGAAACCACGTCCGGAAGTCGCTGCTCCCTTTTACGGGCAAAGTGTCCCGCTTCTAGAACCCCGGCCCTGCCAAGACCAATGCTCGACCTTATGAAAAGGTCGTCTTCCCGTGTCATCTATGCTCCAATCGTCCAACTTCTCTCTCCTCCTAGGACAACCTAATAACCGTGCCGTTTCCTTTATCGGATCCCTTGCGCTAATTGTGAGGCGTTTTCTATCCCCCTGACTTCTGTCTATACAAGTGCTGCACTGCCTATATTTCCCTTATTTCCCTATATTCCCTATCTTATGCTGACGACGGACATAGTGCTACTCGTATCTGCCCTAAGCCACGAACGAGACGTACTCCTGCCCACGTTTATCAGCAGTCTAGCTATCTCTATTTCCCTGCTTACACGTTAGAGCAATGCTATAGTCCACTGACAGCTTCCTACGCAGTATAATTCGGTCTATAAACTACCTACTCGATCTTCTTTACCATTCTTCGATTCCCTAAACTCGTCATAACCAACAGCCCACCTAATAAACCTATAACCACCTGCCACGTCAGCAACAGCACGGATAGTAAAGGTAGGCCCTTATAGCGCCTCAGCTCCTCTATCATCTTATCTATTAAGTTAAGCTGGCTGATACCTGATGTAACTTCGGCTGGATGGATCACGTGATTACTTCTATATGAGATAGCTGTCACTGATCCTGATTCTTCCAATATGAGTACTGGTTGCCTCGCATTTTACGGCGCAGTCTTAGCGGTGTAGAGCGATAAATAATAATTAGGATCTTCGACCTAGACTTAATAGCACAGCTATAGACAGTTGTGGGGCTGCACTAGGCAACAGCTAAAAAAAGAATACTATACAGCGTCACTATATAGCTCCTTATATAATGTGTTGGTTCGCCTGGATATTTCGACGGTTATACGATCTAATTCTAGCCTAGATACTAGCATGCTGTAACCAGTCACCTAGCTGGAGTGAAGCCGCATCATAGTGATCGGGCAACCCTCGATCCTCCAGCGCCTTTTAATCCCAATACTTATCTGGCCGAAGACTATAATAATTGTCCTACAATTGCCGATCCCCTTCGAGATTCAGCTGATATAGCCTCTTTCTTTAGCTAAGGAGGTGTATATTACGAATTCGAATCTTGTAAGCGATTAGATGAGAATCTCAGTCGAACTTCGACTAGAGAACGAGGCATAGCTCGCGGCACAGCGGGGCGCACAATCTAGTACTTAGCCGACTTACTCCTTAGATGCTCGCTCTCCACGGACGAATCATTAGGGAATATTTGCACGGCCCTCGATCTAGAAGATAGAAAGGGGGCTTCGTGCGATAGCTATAGGATTTCGGTCATAAGAACACCAACCTGACTGCAAATGCGACACTTCCTTACTATTATTGTAGCTCCTCTTGCGTTATGCCATTTCCAGTGGAGTCTCATGCAGCCCGTTCTTTATTAGTTAGGCGCCGCACACTATTTATAGGATTCTATAAAAAGCCCCTGCCGATAATAGGTGGGTGATTATAGATATTTATACGATGGTTAATAGCTGTAGGAAGATAACCAGGCTGGACTCCGAACATACAGAGCACTTTCGTCTACTTAAATCTTCTAAGTGTCTACTTTCCCTACATCATTTGGCTACGCTAAATTAGCAGCTATAGCAGCCTCTTTTGATACTTTCCGTCTGCCTTGCTCAGCAAACTAACAACCTAAATTTATATTCTACTCTAGTCCTCCTGTACTAAAGCCTTCTCGACGTTGTACCTAGAAAGATACTTCAGCCACTACTGACGAATAGACCAACATTGATGAGATTCTGGAGTATAAGCTAGGGTCGAACGCTGAATCTACAAAGGACGGAATTCTGACACCTACGATGAAGAGAGCTAAATCTAAAGGTTTACTGTACGCTGGTATGCATACATGCAGTTTAAGGAAGTACTACCTCGCCTTAAAAGTATCAAACTGACGCTTGGCACAAATTCAGGCGGCGAAATCGACAACGAGCACGGTTGTTGCATTCAGGACGAAGACAAGAGTCACCAGTCTGGTCATGACTATATTTTCGGATCTTCAAGTGTCAAGCGTATCAATAAAATCCAGGATTATTATTTATTCAACGGCGGCTGTTAAGGTGAGAGCGTGGCTTATACCTGAGAAGCTATAGCTATTTTACATCTGATATATAGTAGATAACCCGCTAATTATTGACGACCGCCTAGCCTATGCAGACCGCGAAAACGATTTACCTTTGTGGGAAGAACCTATCCCCGGCATGACTGACTATGGACATAATTTCGATACCGACCGGTGCGGCGCGTATACAGCTAAGTATATAAGTGGACTTAGTTGTATTATATATAGTCCAGCACATATCTCTGACGGATAGAGTCTCCCTAGAGCTACACAAATAGTCGAGGATGTCACAATCCATAAGGGGAGCTATAATAAGGACCCCAACATTGAAGATCCACAAGTTTTAACGCAGGAGAGGTAGAAGAGTCCTCAAACTCGTGATATATAAGGTTTTAACAACTAGATATTGGATACTTTGCTGGGGCATTCACTTGAGGATTTGCAACATACGGAGAGACAACAGCTATTCGGTCCTTTATACAACGTGTTATCCTCTAGCCATTCTTCCCCATCGAATCGTGCTTGCGCAATACCGCATTGCGAATTAAATCCCCCCCTTGACGATGCAAACGGCAACAATGCCAGCAACCATAATGGCAACAAGGACAACGAAAATATCGGCCAAATTATAGATAATAACAGCGGTGTTCGTACTGAAGAGGTTGATGATACTGGTGGTAATAACTATAGCGAATGTATACCCAGCAATAACCTGCTGCAGTCGACCCGCGCCTCACCTCCGTCTTCCCGTTAAACGCCAAGTAGTTAGCGTAATAATACTCAGCTGTATAAGACTGGTAATTTTAGTAGACAAGACGTTAGTGATGAGGTAGAGCAGAGGGATGGGATCCACCCGCCGACGGCGATGCTGATCTAAGGACCCAAGTATACCGACATCCTTCCGCCAAAGAATTAAGACCCTATAAGCGATACTAGATATAGTGTTAGCGATAGTGATGTGATCTCATCCTATTCTGATAAAGAAGACACCAGTTATAAAGACAGCGATCTCGATGATAATAGGAAAGAGGATAGAGATGATGAAGGCGATAGAGAGATCAAGGGGACTTCTAGATTTGCGGACCGGTCGGGGCTCTCTACACGATTTCGTAACAGTATAGGCCGGTAGTGTCTTGATAAACGAACCGTATAGCGGTTTTAAGTGTTGCCTTCACCATCTTCATCAACTGATCAGTCTAATCACCGCAATGTCGTCACACCAGGAAGCCTCTATAAGTAGCTCCCGCTTCCGGTATGTGGCCGCCGTCTTGCTCGAAGTGTCTTATCTAGGGATAGCTTATCTGACTCCGATAACGCTGCGTTATCAGCTTCTAATCCGAAGTGCACAGAATGGCCAATCTAGGGCACCTTTAAACGCAGAAAGGTCGGTGCGAAAGAATTCTATACGCTCTATTTCTCTCTAGAAGACCATTGCTGTCAAATCCCTTCCCCGGTCAGCTCTACTAAGTCAAGGCGGACCGCGACTAAGTCAATGGATCTTAAGATGGCAACCGACCCTCCTTACACCGCTGGATATACAGGAGTAGCCAGGTTAGGCTTATAACGTTAGAGAATAAGGCCTAAATTCATGTAAGAGGAGAATAAGCGGCTGATCAACTTGAAGGAGAAAAAGAATTTGTCATGGGCACAAATCAAGAAATCCTTCCCTAGAAGAAGTATTAGTTTACTATAGGTGCACTACTGTACAAAGCTAAAGGGCAGAGTAACTAGTTAGAAGTCACGGCGGTGATCGTGAAGAAAGGGGGGTCGGTAGTGCCCAAGCTTCTAGTGAGGTCCGTTCCATCGCTTTCAGCTAAGTTGTCTTACTACTTCTATCGCTCACGCTCGAGGCGCCCTGCTACACCTAGCACTCTTCTATACGGTCAGCGTTTATAAGGTCAGCACTATAGAAAGTCGCACCGGCTCTGATTGTCTCTCGGCCTAGACTTTAGTAGTAGTCGCGTTTGCGAGCTGAAATCTCCTCATCCAGCTTAGTATAGCCTAAGCTTATTATAAGCTATCAGATATAAGTAGGGTAGGTATTTCTTGTATAGGCAGCTCCTGTCGATATATATGCTCTTATATTCACTGGAACAAAGCCGGTAGGGCCCTTTTTCAACCATGCAATCTTTGAAGTATAGGTACAAGCCAGCCGAATTAAGTAAAGGCAATTATTTGAAGCAGTCAGCAGAAGCTTATAATAATAGATAATCCTTAGACAAGTCGCAATTCGATCTAGTCATCACACTTCGATACTTTAAAACACTTCTATACACAACCCCGCACTTCGGGTAATATCTTATTAATAATTATTTGACCTAAAGGTATTGTATCTCTGACCATGGAGTCTTAGGATTTTGACCGTCGCAAAACAATTAGCTCATGAGTTGGGCCGTGGGAATTGCGGTATCGGCGCTTAAAATTATAGCTAGCCTCTACTCGCGTGGTCCGAGCACGTGGCATTTAAACATAGACATTTTATGCTAAGCGCGAAGCCTATGAAAGGAATGCAGTTCGCTTTAGCTAATAGCTATTGTTGTGTAAGCGCGCGATTATCAACTCGTCTTTTTTTCTGCCACTTAAAAGCCTATTCCTAGTTGCAGTCTCCTACTGTAACACGGCCTCGTTCTCGGACCTCTCGGGCCTGGCCTAGGATCTCGGACAAGTCACTAACTCTCAGAGGATGAACGACTGGTATGCACATCTATAGTAGTCCTATAATAGGCGGTATTCGAGGTACTATAGCTATTACTAGTAGCTGTATAATGTCGAATGATTCGCTACCCGCGGTCACGAGCTATACCAGCAATACCACCAGCAACTCGAACGTTCATTGTTCATTTTGATCACCTATGCCAACGACTTATAGCGCACCTGGCCTGGTCGAGTGACAATTTGATAGTCACTTTACAGATATGGTCAATCCTAAGGGAAATGCCGAAATGTCTACATCTAATAGTTATCCTTAGGCGATAGGCTTTCTGTCCTAAATACTATAATAGCAGCTGTGCGCTACTGGTGCTTTTACTCAGGCAGCCTGCTTGTGAATAAACTATTAAAACTATTCTATACTACTATCCTTAATATAAAGCGCTGAACGCGGCATTATGTGAAAGAAGTACTTCAACTCAAAATTATCACTAAGAGAAGGACCAGAACCGAACCCCGCCCCACTAAACCAATCGCTATATTCAGCCCACGGATGCCGAGCTACGTGAAGGTGGTAAGTTTCTATCAGCTCACTACTAAGCCGTAAGACCATCTCTTTACGATCCTTAGATAGCAAAGTTCGATCGTTTGAGTTAGCGACGATTCGCATATTTAAAAGAGTATTCTGCACGGCAAGCCGAGCATTATCACCCTCGACACCACAGACAACGATAATCCAATACTAGAGCGGATTAGAGAGGTCTAGAACATGTGAGAAGAATGCGACTTGCAGTAAATGGGCCCCGGTGAATCACGCCAATTGACTCATCTAATAAATTCGGGACGAGCAGTTGTTCTTTGAAGTAGGCCCCCTTATCATCGGTATACAGATCACTTGACCACTAGTAGCAAAGATCTTCCATAGCGGGAGAAATAAGAATCTCTGTAATACCACGATCATCAGCCTGCTGAGCAAGTTCTTCTAAAGGCAGACCAGATTCGCATTCGCAATTACCGTCGAGCTCCTCAAATAGCTTAGACATAGGCATGTTGATAACAGACACGACAAGGCCCAGTTCACAAGTTAACGGACTTGGCCGGCCTATATCTATTCTGTCAGTTGAGAGAAGAAGACTTAGTAGGGCACTTACTGCCATCCACGCCGTCGTAAGGCTCGTTATCCTCAGACGTTGGAGGAGTGGGATTAGTAGCTCGCGTAGGCTCGTGGGAAATAAGAATACCAACCGCAGGTAGACTCATGTTATTAGAGTCTCGGATAGCAGGAGCGTTCACTAAAGACACCGGTGACCGCGAAATTTCGGAGCTCTCCAGCTGCCCATCATTCCGCTCAATCTCGCTAGACATGATAGTCAAGCAGAGCACGGCTCAAGGAAAAGCACCACTCACTAAACGTGGGCGTAATAAGGTGCTTATAGAACATGTATAGGATAGGGATCTCACCGAGAAGACGCCTGCGTTGGTCAGTGTACTATTATAGTGACTTAGGCTGTTAGTGCTGTGCCTCTATCCCACTGGTGCTTACTCTTATCGTACAGCAATACCCTAAGCAAGGCTTTCCTACTCGGTTAGGAACATGAAGGTCGGGTGCGATGTCCGATTTACGTGGCTTGCAACATGACTAGGGCCTAAATATATTCTTGCGATCACCACGTATAGCGAATTTGGACCAATAGTAATTATTTAGTGACAGCCTTGTAGCATGACCAGCGCAATTACATCGATCTGCGAGCGGCTTAGTTGCTCTAGACAATAAGCAATGTACTAATACAGGTGGATTTATATATTATTCGACTATATATATAAGATAGCAGGTATTATGCACACAGAGTTCCGACTAAGTAAGTCCACGTCCACACATCCTGGCTTAAGATTTAATTAATTATCTTATTTAAGGATGTGACGGTTTAGTAACAATATAGCACAGTTTAGCTGCTAGGTCACCTACTACTTTTTACTACTGTGTTCGCCTGACTGATCCGCCATCGCGTGCTCAGTGCTAGCTTTACGGCGTTATTATCAGCCTTTAACTCAACAACCTGTCAGCCTCTTAGTAACAAAGTGTCTCGATAGACCTTTGCCCCTCGCTGTTAATAAAAAGGCCGTCCCTTATATAACGAGAAAATCAACATAAACGTAGTGAGTCTCCTATAAACTCTCTGTAGCTTTACTTTTATGTTTTAGTAATCTATCTGGTTTTCTTGACTGTAAGGCACTAATATATCCAGTTTGCATTCCGTATCCGCCTGATTTACACTATCCTCTGACTACGGTAACATTGCTGAAAGTCGATACACTATATCAAACTCAGAGGAGATATAGAGGTAACTGGATTTCGACTCGTACATCTTTGTAAACGGTGGCGCATATTCTGATACACAAGCCAATACGATTACTAAAAGTGCCCACCAAACGGAGGTTAGCGGTGATAGTTCTCGCGTCCTATCTTCCAGTCACCCCGTTGCACACGTCGGATAGCTCTCCTACTCTCTATCTGTAGACACGCATCTGTCTTACAGTCTAGTATAGCCTTAGCTACTCTCCCTACACCTTCCCTCTGGCCTGAGTTCTAATTATAGGATGGGACAACGACATTCCCACCATAAATCTATCGGCCAGTCTTTTTCGGGCCTAGTTGAACGGCAACATGAGATCGGCACCTATAACTCTCTTGATTTAAGGAATACTGATGCATTATCTGCTGAAATCAACTCTTATAAGACTCTTAACCACCCTTCTAATACCTATATTACAGAGTCTTATAAGCCACTCTTCTACAGCCCTTCTGATCTACCTTATAGTTCTACTTATATGTTACGCTCCTATAACTCTCTTGGCCCACCCTACGATCCTTCCCAAGGGTATTAACTTCCTTAGCCAGGCATTTTAGCCGATTCGGCGTCCTCCACTGAGCCCTGCACCCCAACTTCAGAATTTATTAGTACTGCCAAAATGGAAGTAGGAGTCAACGTCAATGCCGACAAGATTATAGGGTATTACGAGAACGAGACTGAGTCAAGACTAGGGCTGTTAGACGCTTAATTAGAAGTCGTAGTGACTGAGGGTTCGAACGAGACAGTCAAACGCACCTTCAGCGAGAGTTTATCCCCCTTAATTCCGATTTCATTGCTTAGAAATATTAGTGCGTGTGATCTTTACAAATCACACGAAGCTCTGCGAATCGAGACACCGAAGGTCACACGTAAAAGGAGATAGACCCTATCCTCTCCTAGCACTAAGAGGGAAAATATGATGATAATGAGCGCGTCTAGTCCACCTGAAACCGCCGCCGGATACAAGAGAACCTTTCACAAAAGAGAAGAAGAGTCACCTAGACGTGACGCAAAAAGACCAAAGCTTTCATGGTAAAGCAAGATCATGGTCCCAGAAAGGGGACGGCCTATTTTCAAGGGTACAGAGTGCCCTATATATAGTCAACCACTTAAATATAAAACACGCTTAAGCTTGCCTTTATATGTGTAATAGGTATAAAAGTAGGCGTAGCATAATGAGTTAGCCAAGTTGTAAATCAAACAGAAAATGTCTAATTCTATGGAAACAAGTTCAGAACAAGGTAACCGATTTACTTATATGTAAGCCAGGGTGGGCCTTTGATTTACTTAGTAAGGACCCCTCTGGTTCTGTGACGGTAACGGCTGCGGGATGCGAATTCTCATCAGTTAGAAAGTATAGGCTCCTTATAAAATCTTACTGAAGGGACCTAGCCTAAAGAGGAGGAAGGTTTCCGAATAGCGATTGATGACTGGTCATTTGTATAGCATCCTCGAACATCCTCCTCAAACTCTTATATAATATACCTTCCGAAACTAAATATAATATAGAAAGTTTTATTATAATATAATGTTCTTAGTATATGATTTATGGCCTTGTTCATCGTCGTAATGGCGGGCTTTAACAGAAATTTTAAATATAGAAGCAATTTCTTCCTCGTCTAGCTTCACTGAAACATAATTATAGATGGTCTTATAATATTCCCTCCGTCTGAATACGTCGTGAAAACACTATAAGGCCATAATTTCCACGTTTTAAATGATTAAATCAAGAGGGCAGATTCTGATAGACCTAGTGAAAGTAATCGAACTAATATACCGCGCTAATTATGGATCTTATTGTAGGAGAACTTCACATAGCTGGACATTCGAGTTAGTAGTTCTTGTTTCGAGCTAAGCTTAAACAACCCCCTTCACGTTAGACTTAGGCGCCTATACCGTGTTACTAGGACTGTGGCACTTTAGAGTGCTCTTTTCAGTCAACTTATATATCTAATACTCGGCGGTCATGAGAGACGGACGGGGCCAGGGCTGCAATTGGGCAACTCTCAGCGTAGCTATATAGGGTACTAGACTAAAGCCAGTTCGAGAAGAAAGCATCAACACGAGTCACCTTAAATCGGTGATCATTTAGATCCGATAGAAAGAGTGCCTCTTATCAGCCGTATAAGGCAGCGTAGACTTGTTAGATGGACCTCAAGCACCAGTAGAATACTAAACCTATAAATGCTGGTTTTCTCTATTTCTATTAGTTCTTGCGGCTGCCTATTAGTAGCGGTAGGATTCTCGTATATAATAGCTGTGGGTATCAGCGTTCTAGGCCCAATTATAAATTCGGCGGCGCAGTCTTTCTTTACCTAGTTAGAAAGGCAGGATCAGCCAGATATTTACTCCTCCACTTCTGTTACATCTATAGCCCTCTGAATTACTTGCTAGTAAATGCTCTAGTAGCTGCTTAATAATCGATGTACAGTATTTTTCTTAGTGTATATATACACTTATTTACAGCTTTATATAGCGGATAATAGTTGCTACACGTGACAGCTCAGTAGACTACTACTTTATTACAAGCCGGCGCTATCTATAAGCCGATCTTAACCATCTAAGCGAAACTGTACGGTAAAGTAATTGTCTGACACGGCTAAAAAAACACCTTATGCTGATTTATATCGTAGTCCAAGGTTTTGGTATTGTTTTTAGCCCCAACAAGGCGACTAATCCGGAGCTTTCCCAAGTAGACACGAAGCAGGTTGCCGTAGACCTTTCTCTTC
>JAGFMK010000471.1:0-22387 GCA_021030975.1 Lichenothelia convexa | reverse complement strand
TATCCCTCCCCATCTCGCCATGCCTCGTCTCCAGCTCATCCAAGCTCCTCCCCGCCCCCGCCGCCTCCGCATGCACAACCCTCAGCGATCTCAGCCTCTCCAACACCTGCGGCAGCAACGGCGCCAGACTCTCAATCGTCTCAATAGTACTATACAGCGCATTGATCTTGGAGATGTGCTCTGGGTCATCTAGCGTGCTGGGGTATTTCGGGAGTTGGTATTGCCGGCTTTGGTCGTTGTGGCTGGACAGTGGGCGGCGGAGGGATTGTTGTTGGAAGAGCGCTTCTTGGGAAGCGAGGGCGGATTTGCGCGCTTCGTCGAGACGTGAGGTTGTGGTGATGAGCTGGTGGAGTTGGGTGCTTATTGCGTCGAGAGAAGCGGTGGAGGGGGGAGAGGAGAGGAAGGAGAGCTGGGATTGGAGGGTTTGTAGGGTGGGGAGGACGGGCTTTTCTGGTAGGCCGTCTGGTAAGGCGGAGGTCAATGGGTGCACTGGTGGCATGCCTAGGGCCTTTTCGAGGAAGGTAAGGCGGGAGTCCATTTCTGCTGCCCGCGCTAGGGTGGATTGCTCAGTCGTTGAAAGGTGCGCCGAATGGTCGTTTTGGTCTTCTTGCTGCTGCGGTTGTATTGCTCTTTGCTGCGCTAAGTCGGGTAAAGTTGGTCGGGTGTTTATCTTCGTCGCTAGCCGTGTCGCAGGATCCTCTGCCTTTGCATTTCCACCAGTCTGCAGATTTTCGAGTATGCCGCTGAGAGACTCAACCTCGGCCGCAGTGTCCGTCTCATCATCTTCCTCCTCTGCTTCTTCGCCGTTCTGCCTCTCATTCTGCCTCCGCTCTACTTCTGCCTTAACCTCCAACATCTCACTCCTTAGTCTGGCCAGTCGCTTTTCCAAGGTCTCCTCCTCATCATCGCTTGAGTCCGCATCCTCCTCATAACTATCAGCTACGGCACCTCGCCGATGCCGACGTCGTTTAGACGTCCCGTAAGATCTCCGCTTGTTACTTATCCGATCCGAGAAATCCACATCCTTAGCATCGACGTCAGAGGAGAGGAAGTGCCGGCGTGCTTTATCGGGATCCAAGCGCTGACGGCTGATACCAGAGGCATCGGCATCATCATCAGACGAAGTTGGAGATGGGGACCGTGCGGTTGTAGAGGGCTAATGCATCTGTCAATAGGTCGTGAATATTAGGACGGGGAGCATGGCGCACATCAGGTATGGTGGAGTTATCATCCGTCAAATCTGGCGTCTCGTAGATGTCCGGCGCATTGTCCTTGACAACCCACGCATTAGCAGTGAATCGTTGAGCAGAAACTCCGGGAGACATACAATGCCTGGGAGTGAGGCATATTTGCGAGATGTAGTCATTGCAAGAACTGGTGAAGTACAACGATGCTCAAGCGCGCGAGAAGTCGCCAATCCGTGGTGAGCGTGAAATCGCGGTAGCACGTGACAATATCTGAACCTTTACCAAGAAGCCACGGTTGTGAGGTGCGCCAACCACTCAGTGAAGATATACTCAGAATCCGGCCTCTCAGAGATCAGAATGGCGCTATTCTTCGGCTTCGGAGGCCTCATTTACGGTATTTCCATTCACACTAAACATTTTCAAACTGAAAGCTAATTTACTACAGTCTCCATCCTCCTCGTCAACGCAATAGCAATCCTCTCCGAAGACCGCTTCCTCGCACGCAGTACGCCTTTCCTCCAAACCCGTCCCCTTTCTCTTCCCTCTCCCCCTTCCCCTTCCCACCTTTCCCCATTCCACTCTTCCACCCATTCTCGCAAATCCACCTACTCACAAAATATCCTAGTCGGCTGGGGCAACACCCTGGAACCCGCCTTCGGCGGCCAGCAAGACACCGCGAGCGTTAAAGCGAAGATAGTAAACTTGATCGCTTCGGTGCGGACGTTGATGCGGAGTGAGTCATTCCCCATCCCTATACCTCAACTATATCCCGGAACCGGATTGGTGAGATCAAGGAGGAAGGGAAGAAAGGGAATGTGTGTCGCTGACGACGTTGGGGATTAGTACCGCTCATTGGGATCAATACGCTGGTTATTATTTATGAGCTCGTGCTTGGATGAAAAATGATCACGAATATACGGGCTTATTCCCATACGTTCGCAAATTACGTCGCATTCCCGAGAAAGGGGTAACTACTTCGCCAAAGGATATGATTCCGGTTCACACGATGAGCCGCAAATGAGGATTGCGGAGTCAAGGGGCAGAGGGCTGGAGACAAGTTGGCGAGATATGAGCGATAAGGCCTCAGCCGGCAAGCGTGACATATCCCACGGGCGGCATTGAGAGTAGAGTATGAGTAGGCCAATGCTGTATGTGGGGGGTGCCGCCCGCAGGAGTCTTGATATTGCAATTCCTACGCAGCTGCAAAATGCTTGAGCTATCGCCACACAGTTGAAGCTATCGCTGCATGGTCTGGATGTAACATTGAACAGGGGATCAACATAAAAGTGCTGTTCGCGTGAATTAGTGGGTGTGGAGATATCGGAGGCTATCTGCTATGCACAAGCAATTCAAACTATCATACAAAATCTTCGCCCGTCCCGTCGACGTCGGTATCTGGCAGGTATACCAGAAATTAAGTATTTACATTATCAGAAGCTTTGCCCAACGGGCGGTAGCTCAAAGCGAGCTTCATCCCCCATATGTTCAAAATGCCGCCACGCTAAATTCCGATGCAGTGGATGGGTCGCTCGATCCACCTCCTTCCATGCCCTGATATCGATATGGGTATGACTCGCTGCATGCTCTAGGCACCATTGTACATCAGTCGTGAATATTCGACATATTCTTCATCACGTGAAACGCCGCGCCGTGCTTCACTCTCCAAGAATCGTTCCAACGGGTATAATTCGCGTCATCAACAAGCGTGTATACTTTTTCTCACGATAATACAATGGTATCCCCGTGACGGCCAAGGAGCATTTACACACTCAAGGCTTCTTCCAACTCAAGCTGAAGCGATTACTCTTCGATCTTTTCGGCTTTGCCGGGCTGGCATTGGCCGAGGAAGCGTCTATACTTGTGCCTGAACCGAAACCATCCATATGCCGCACTTCCGACTTGTCTTTCAAGCTCCAGAACTTTGATTTGGGGCTGGCGCCGGCAGTCGTGTTGAAGCGGTTGAGGCCCAGGGTATTGTTGATAATCTCAGCTTGTCTCATGTCTCTGGCCAGCAGGCTTTCCAGAGTCGGTCCACTTCGTCGCTTGTTTTCATCGTTGGCGCCCTTTTCATCAACCGTGATCTCTTTCGCTCGTTGCAGTATGGGTGATTTAAGCCCAGAGTCTAAGAAATCCGGAGACGTGAGCACATGGTTTAGGATCAGTTGTGAAGGAGACTGTGGTGGCTGAGTAGGTGCTGTGGCAACATGGTCTAAGCGTAACAGCTGGTCGGTGTCGTCTGTTGTAGGTGACGGTACCAAGGAGATATGCCAGCCGTTCGGTACCGTGGAGCCAACCGCCTTATGTTCAGGGATACTGCCATTAGGAGCGTTCACAGCGTGTGCAGTCGCAGGTGGAGAACCCTCAGTTTCATGTTCTCTTTGCACAGCCTCGAATGTTGTTTCCCGATAAAACAGAACGTAAGCACAAGCCAGCTTATGCTCGCCACCGAAGAAGTTTTGCACATAGCTTTTGTCTACAGGCTCCACAAGTTCATCATCGAACAATAACCAACCACGATCCTGTGTCTTGACTATGGATACGTAGTGTCCGTGATAAGGGCCAGCTCCAATGTGAACCACAACGGCGTAAAGCTCGTACAGTCGGTCCGGATCGTCGGCATCGTCCGTGGTGTTGAACAGTCGCAAGTGGTAAGGATACACTACTCTGTGGAAAAGCTTCTGTAACCGCTGAAAATCCTCTGTATATTTGAATCTCTTCAAGTGCAAGGCAAGGATGCGTGGCGACTTCTTGATCTTCATCCGCTTCTCAGCTTCCTGTAAACCGCCGCAGTTGTCGCAGTGGAACTTGTTCCTTTCACAGAGCATCTCTTCTTCCGAAAACTTCTTCAGACATGAAGTCACTGATGAATGCTGTTCTATGTCCACCGACAAATCCAGGAATGTCTCGTCCCGCTGCGATGTGTTTTCGCATGTCAAACACCTCGTCTCGGACGTCAACGTGCCCTCAAAGAGATCGTGTACCCATCGTGGATTATCAGAGGTCGCTTTGACAGCGTCGGCTGAGGTCAGCATTGTATCTCCGGAAACAGCCAGAGTTAAGTTATTTTCCTGAGTTGGAGTTGCTAGCGATTGTGTGGTTGAGTCTCTCTCTTTACGGTGCTTTTCCACACCTTCGACAACCTGGTTCAACAATAAGTTCAAGAACTCATGCGCATCTTGATGCATTATTGACCGAAACATTTCGTTCTCCTTCCTAAGTATTTCGAGGAACTTATGTGGGCTGACGACTCCAACCCTTGACTGGTTCGCAATGACCGCTTCGAAGATGTCTTTCAAGGCGGTGAACAGAGATTCCGACATTCCATAACTGGTAGAGTTCTCATAATTCATTTCGAGGACAGGACCTGCTGCTAGCGCAAGCTTTTTTCGGTATTCTGCCGAGTCTTTGCTGTCCTCAGGCTTGTGCCCAGGCGTGCCCGGCGTGCCTGGTGCGGGAGGTGGTTTTCGCGGTGAACTCGGTTTCGGAGAGGGAAGGGTCCGCCTAGGTCTTCTAACCAGCGCGTTGTCATTATGTCCATCACTCGTATCTATCGTGACCAGTGGTGGGAATGTTTCACTGGATAACTCTAATGGTGAGGTACTCGGGTATCTAATAACTTCGTCTCGGAAATCAACTGTATAATATAGACATTGTATTATTGAATTGGCGTAACTGCGAGGAGCGTTCAGCTAGTGCTTCGGGAAAGGATTCCTCGAGAATGGCGTGGTACCATGTGCTTCCATACTGTTCGGCAGATTAGTAGGGGTATGCTAGGTGTTGGAAGAGTGTGACCAACATTCTCAAAACCAAAGAACTTGTCGCTTCCATCATTCCTCAGCGGACCTGCGTCCACCAGCAGCTTTTCCAGCGATGTCGGTGGATGTGCATTTGGATCCTTCTTGGCGGTGGGTGTCGAGGGTGATGTGGGGCTTGATGGATTCTGTGCTCAGTCTCTTCGTTAGCATTTCGCGACGCTAGCACTGGGTCACATCATAGTACTGACAGCGTTTGGTTTGAATCTACCGAAGAAAGAGGACATGGTAGTTCGGGCGGACGGGATATCGATTCAGAGGCCAGCATTAGGGACGTCGCATGCCCGAGCGCGAAGAAGCTTTAGCGTGGTGGATAGGCTTACGGTGGGATAACGGTTTGCTGAGGAGGATGCAAATGGCGGAGGTATGTACGCATATACGGACTGAGGGAGAAGGGGTGTTCGAGAGAGGCGTAGAGAAGGGAGTGAATTTGCGGCGCAGAGGTTGTACTGCTACTGGTGAGTGAATGCATGGTTCGGTTCGCAACAGTTTGTACCTGGGTACCATCACTGTCCGAGGATGCCCCCAGGGTCTTTGGAGGGCAGCTAAAAGATTAGCGCGGGGCAGTTGCGGGTTCGCGGGTCCAGCCCAAGACCGCCATTTCGGTTCAATTACCAAAAAGAGTATCATATAGAGGGCTTAGGGAGATGTGGTTAGGTAAAGTTAATAGTAGATAGCAAAGACCATGCCCACTTATCAAGTACCTGATTGTACTTGGCCCATACATGCGCGGGATCGCCTCTGTGAACAAAAGGAGCAAAGATAAGCAATAGCAAAAATAAAACATAAAAGCAGAGAAGGGTATCTAAGAGAAGCTTCCAATACTGCCCTCATCCTCCTAACAAGCCGTGTAAGTGATGCTCAAACAACCAGGTTCTCTACCCTCCACATCCTCCATCTCAGTATCATCAGCGGAGCTATGCCTTGAAGTCCTCAAGTCTGTTCTACTGGTAGTGAAACCGCGACCCTTCGGGACTGACAATTATGCTTCTACACAGTATGCGTCAGCATGCTCCGGCCTGGCCGCGGATGCCGAGAGTTCTTTATACCAGATGCCGTTGAAATGCACTGCGTGCCGTCGGACGCGTTTCGTCTGGTAACGTTCGGCCCTACATCTCTTGGCCGTGTGTTGCGAGAGAGAGATACCGAGCACATCAAGCCTGATGTAAGACCGAGAGGCAATCTAGTGCAAGGCCACCATTGTACAGCTCCGAAGTCCAGCTTGCACCTCAGCATGGTGTCTGTAATGAGCCTGTTATTGCTGTGACGCTAGATCCCGTGCTGACCATTGGCCACATTGATAAGCGCTATGGCGAGCGCTGCAGATGGTGTGAAGGCCGTAGCTGTGGCAGCTTGTGACTGCCACGTCCTACTGCAAATGAGAGTGGTGGTGCTGAGGCAAGGCCGCTACGGCGTGCCAAGGTTGTTCCGTATATATTCCGCCTTGATCCTAGCTGCATCCCGTTCCCACTTCTTGACGTTTTCATTGAACACAGCCAAAAGAGCCGTCTTCTGGTCCTTTTCATTCTGTGTCCGCTGTAAGTATGGTCTTTTGATCTCTGGATCTGCGTCTTGCCACATCTTCCCCATTGCTACCCGAACCTCTTCTTTGCTTGCTTTGGCCACGGGGTCACCTGTCGCTTCCCTTCGTCCCTCATCGCATTTGGCTTTGCATTGAGCCCAGTAGTCATTCTGGAACAGTAAGAAGGGGTTGGAGCACCGCGCAGGCTTTTGTGGTCGTTCTCCTATTTGGTTCAGAATATCAGCCAATACGGCAAGCTCGAAGTTTTCATTGTCTTCTTGTCTCCGATCACGGTGTAGCCCGGACTCGGACTTGATCTTCTTCGCTGGACTGGACAGTGGCGACAGGTCATGCTGAGCAAGCTTGGACCGCGGCGGCACCAAGGGCTGAGGAAGCTGAACAGGTCCCAGCATGGACGTCACAACTTCCGAGGCCGCACGCAGGCCGGAAAGGTAGGCTCCGTGAACGGTGGCTGGATGCGTCCCAGTGGTCGCCTCGCCCGCAAAGTGGAGGTTACCCACTGCACGAGCCATGGAATCGTAGTCCCCGGGCTGCGCTGCCTTTCCAACATATGAGTAGCTGCCTCTCGCAAACGGATCGCTCTTCCACCGTGTAATGATAACCTCAACCGGAGGTGGAACTGAAAACGGTCCGAATATGCGGGCAAGTCTTGCCGTGACATCGGATATCAGTTCCTCATCCCCACTCTCTTCCGCTTGTTGCGCGGCATCTCCAGCCATGAGCGCTACCAACATTGGCCGTCCGCTTGCCTGTGTACGATTCCAGAAGAGATAGAACCGACCTCGCTTGGCAGAGTAATCTTGGGGGCGAAGACTATCTGGAGCTCCAGGCTCGTTCAACAAACCAAACATATCTCGCTGCTCTTCCCAAAATGGTTTCTCGTATACAAGGACGACCTAGGATATTATTAGCCTCTCTTAAAAGCCTGTGTGTTAATGTGCGAATTTGATTTTTTTGGATTCAGTGTTCGACTCTTGGTCGACTGCAGGCACCGCTGGGCAGAAACACGTGAACAAGTGCGGAAGGGAACTGCTTCCGGTAACTCCACGCGCATGTCTTTCGTCCGGTAATCGAAGTATAGAGAATGAGACTCTAAGATTACCTTATTCAATAGTCCGAATCCGAGACGTTCGATTGTTCCGGATTTCCAGTCAGGCAAAGGAGGCTCAAAAAGGATAGACCGCTCCTTTAGTATACCAAGAGGGACCGTCAGAACCACATGGTCCGCCTCTATACATTCTCCGTTCTCACAGAGAACCTTCGCAGCACCGCTAGTCTTCGCGTCTTCGGGACGGTAATTGATACACGTAACCTTGGACCCGAACCAAATATCCAGGCTTGTGGGATACCGCCACAGACCTCGGGCCACTTGAGTGTATCCGCCGATAATCTCAGTATGTTCGCCCTCAAACTCATTGCCATTATCTTGGTCCCACCCGGTAAGGCTGAGCTGATGTAAGTTCACAGCGTTTGCGTACTCTAGGTTTGCTTGATGCCAGTTAAGTAGCCGCATGTCCTGAGGTGTAAGGTCAATGAATTCTTGATACTGCGAGATGGCCTCGTCCACAGCGTCGCCCAAAGAAGGCGAAATTTGAGCTGCCTGCCATTTGCTCAAGTCGATTGATGATGATGATGATGAGTTAACGCCTTGTCGCAACTTCCAGCCCAAAGACTGGGCCGCGCGGACGGTAGTAGTCGCAGGCGTAGATCCTGAAGACGGGTAGGTCTTGCCGGTAAGCTTGTCTACTCCAGTTGAAGCTTGGTCTAGACCAATAGGTTTCGGGAAGCCCTTTCTGGAAACTTTTGTAGAAATGTGTCCTTCCTTCTGATCAGATAGTACCGGCCCATCGTCGGTAATAGGATCGCGCCCGTAGTATATGAGGTTTCTGTTACCCTCAGCCGTCATAACCGGTGCGGTTTTCTGATGATAGACCTTTATTCGATCCACAATGTCGATATATAGTCTTTCAGCCATCCCATCTCGTCTCTTGTCGACCTTAGAACCCTCGAAATCGTACAAGATCGAGTCGTCCTTGAGTGAGTAATAGCGTAACCCAAGCTGGCCGCGTATGAGTATGTCCAGTGGATTTCCGTGGTTGAAGCCCGTGATAATTTGAGCACCCATCTCCGCGGTATGCCGTTGACCTTGCGATGTACTGCCACAGCGTCAGCTTCAAAAAAGGGTAAATCAAAACTCGCAAATGACGAACGCAAAGCTGATAAATACAGAACCGGAGTAGGAAATAAGTGACTACTGCGAGACCGGAAAGAGCACGGTGAGCGATGCTAAAGAAAACACAAGAGATAGGGAGTTGCTGTACGCGCAACATACTTATGTGGCGATGCGCGATCCTGCCTCTGCAGCGGATGCGAGTAGACTCTACCTCCGATGCGATTCCGCCCTTCCAACACAATGATCCGTGGCTTCTGTAAGCCCAACCGGGGCCACTTGTCGCCAAGTTGCTCGGAGAGACCCGTAAGCTGTCTCGCGCAGCCAAGGCCCGATATGCCTGCCCCAACTATCACGATCACCGGCCGTTTCATCTGCGTTGTTTTGGGTCGAGGGACGATAGTTGCAGGAGTGGGCACCTCGACGCATCCGAAATTGATATACCCATTTCTCACGAGCCATTCATACGCAACCAGGGCAAGGCCGGTATAGCGGGTTTCTTTTGCACATCCAGCAGCTTCCTCAGCTGTGACACTGAGCATCGGATTTCTGGTCCATAGTCTCAGTATAGCGTTTCGAATATTTAGGTAAATCGTAACCTGGCTCTGATTGATATGCTGTTTGAGGAGCTCATATTCAAGCGGATGTAAGGCAAAAGGGTCAAGCCTTGATGACTCTGCTGCCAGTATACACTGACGAGCAAGTTCTTCGGGAGATAGCGACGCCGGGATTGAAGTTCGTGGTCTAAAGTCAGTGCTCGGGTTTCGTGCATACTTGCGTGGTCTACCTCTTGGACGTCCAGTTTTTGTTGTCTTCATTTCCGTACGCTTTATTGTGGCGCCAAAAGTTGAAGCCTGCTGATGGCCAAAACGATCAAAGCCTGCATCAGGCGTAAGGGGCACGTCCGGTCTTTCCGATTCTGTATACATTGAGCCTTCCGTATTTGATGGCGTCTTTAGGGTGGTCTCCGAATCTCGACCTTCCTCAACGATACCGTAGGAGTGAACTTCATCCTGTTTTGGCACCTGGTGCGAAAGTGCTCGTTGAACATGTTGATGAGAGTTTTCCTTTTGATCAACATAAGAGTGCACCCGTTTGACAAGTGCATCCCTGTGTAACTTGGTATATATCACCGATCCCTTATCGGCATACGCCGGTTGTGGTTTAACGAGGTCGATATCCTGCTTCGTGTTTTCATGATTCCGGATCGCTTCGATAGAGTTATCAAAGGGGTCCAGTAAGACGATGGGACTGGGCATGCTTGGGCAGCGCCAACTGTGGCATGCATCGCCGCGAGACGGATGCGAAGCTTTTCCGAGACGTAGTGGAGAAAAATAGAAATCGAGGCAGAACCGACCAACGAATGCACAAAGCTAGACGAACATCAATCAGAAGCAGAAAAAGGAAATGGTAGTTGTAGGGTGGGTATTTCTGAGATGGTACGCTGATGCGGAGCAGAGACACGTCAACGCACAAGACGGCTTGCAAGCTTTCCCGACCATCCTCTTTCGTCTACATTTCAGCCACAACTGCGACGACCTTCTGCAGAACGATATCTCGACTCTTACGCACACCACATCTATTTCACTGTGATTTACTTGATTAGATCCAATCACATGGACGTCGTCAACATATTGTAGCGGTAGTGAACGTACCAGATGGCAGCGCTGCCCAGAGCGGATATGTGACTGAGCGGCGCTCGTATACTCAGTCCTATAACGCAGAGCACTTGTAAGTATAGTCTTTATCAACCCATTCTTCTCGGATATTTCTGACGCTACCCTCAGCTATGACCGCCATGGTAGATGCGACACCGTCTAACCGCCCAGCCCTGTAATATGAAATCATGCGCTGCGGGTCAGCCGGCGACAAATATAAATTCACAAGTGGCGAAGAGCATGAAAGAAGGTTGAGACCGAATACACAACGTCGTTCTGTTAGATATGTCACAGAATTAATGAGACGCTTTGATCCCTGGTGACCTCCTTGACATGATGACGATAAGTGAACCTTGGAGAGCTTAGCCAGCTTGACGACGCGCCAGCAGAATTGCGGTACAGTATCCGTAACTTCACGAAGTGCATGATGATATCGCGAAAAGTGATTCCTCGAGGTTCCGCCACTTCAATCTCTCATTTTCGGATTATGCATACAATCCGACCGACACAGCGATCGAGTAGGCTTTCGGCGCGAAGTCAGAGGAAGGTGAACGCAAAGGAACACTACATTGGCTTGAACTAATTGAGGGACCATTCTCCGTCGACTTCCACAATCCCTACTGTACGTTTTTCATCCAACGATATGCGACCAGCATGCAATATCGCTCCCGTTGCGAGCGTGTTTTTCAACGTCGGCAACCCCCTCCCATCTAGCTCGTCTAATGTGACTCTTCCTTCCTTCAGCGCCGTCACTGCATCAACAAACTTTTCAAACGAGATGTAGCCGTACCCTGTCTGACCGGCAAAGTTCCCTTCCTCGTCTGGGGCATACTTCATATAAAACCTCCACCCAATTAGCGCCAACAAGACAATGGGTTTGGGTAAATTACTTACGGGTTATACCAGGTCAATCCGCTGTCATCTTCCGTCACCTCATACCCGCGCTTCGCTTGATTCGCCCTGATCTCCCCTTTGCTCGCCATATAGTGGAAATACTGGTTACTGTGCACACCTGCCTTCTGGGGAGCTGTCCAACTGGCCGTGTAAACCGCTGGTCATGGTCAGCCACACAAACATATCATATCCTCCAGTGACGTGCTAGATCATCTCGGGGAAGTGTCATGGCGACCTCCGGAGACAGATATCGTGAATGACGGTCCCGGGCCGACAAACCTGACATCCTTATCCGTCATGGCTCAGTGGCATGGCGATCCCTCGGGACCAACCACGTAGATGGTGCCAACACGAAAGAAGCCGTGAAAAATGAAGCTCTTACCTGTCGCCACTTTACTCTCATCCCCCTTGTTCGCCCAATTAACCAACAGCGTAATCGTATCCTCCGTCTGCTCCACACACCCCAACCCCGTCGCAATTCCCTTCGCCGCGCTCGCCGTCACAGCCGTCGGCCGCCACCCCGGCACCATGCTCGCACACACATCAACATGATGCGAGTTCAAATAATACGAGATATCGCTCTCCTTCCCCGCCCACGCCTTGAACGTCTCCAGTTGACTCTTCGGCTGGCTCATGTAGCTGTAAAAATAATTAAAATCCCCCAGCGTCTTGGCTTTGTGGCGTGCGTCAGCGTAGGCGGGGTCGAAGCGCTTGTGGTGCTCGATGAAGACGAAGACGTTGTGTTTGCGGGAGGCGGCGAGAAGGTCGGTGTGGTGGGATAGGGTTTGGGTGGCGGGTTTGGTGATGAGGACATGGATGCCTCGTTCGATGGCGTAGAGGGCGATGGGGTGGTGTGTAGTGTCCGGGGTGAAGATTGTGATTGCGTCGCCCGGGGAGAGGGCGTCGATGGCGGTTTTGTAGGCTGAGGGGTCACGTTGGTCGTCTGCTGGGAAGGAGGAGAAGGAGGTGTCGAGGCCGTTGTAAACTTCCGTGATGTTCTTTTTGAGATGTTCCCCTGGGATGAGGGATCAGCTAGTATTCCTCGCTCGATGTATTTGTGCAGTTCGCAGGGAGCTGGCCAGTAGTATATACATCTTCAGAAATATGTACATTACGAGCACCACAAAGCAAATGGCGAAACCGATCCAAGCTTCTGAAGTCAAAATTATGTTGACTTCATTGGCCAGCTGACTTCCATTCCACCTCGAAGCTTGCCCTCATCCAATCTGCATCACCTTTAAAATTCAACCTCTCTCGTCCCCTTCTACCAACCCCACACCGAAACAAGAAACGAAACATCACTTACTGATAGCAGGAAACTTCCCCCCAGACGTTCCAACCATACTAAGCTTCCCCACCTTGCCCCGTCTCCGGAGATCAAACATCGTGAGCGCTACAACGCCGATCTTCTTGTCGGAGCCGGACATGCCTCCGCCGACGAAGCCCGTCGTGTATTCGCCTGTGCCGACCTGTGGGATTGGGTAGTGTCAGATGTATGTGGAGGTGGTAATGGAGGGAAGGGGTAGGGGAGGTGGTGGTACCATTAGGACGTTTAGGGGAGCCATCTTTCTTGTGTTTATAGCTTGGAAAGTCTTTAATTGTTTTTGGTCAGAAGCTGAACGCTTTTCTTTTACTCGAAAGGAAATTATTATGGGAACAGGCGTGTCGACGATGCTAAGCGGTATTCCTGCGTTCTTCCTCGTAGAAACTATAGTTTTTGGAACTGGACTCGGACTTGATGAGCGGGCAAAGCTTGGTTAGTTCATTCATCAACGGAAAATATGGTGGCTCAGCAGAACTACTCAAATCTACGTTGTGGATTTCCATATGCGAACTCATATGGCTCGGTGGATTTGCTGCCGAGTTAGCTATCCCCACACCCCGCACGCCCGAGGGAGTAAGTGCTAGGTATAGTACCATCACTGCTACGTACCTCGAGTAATAGGTCGTTCGTTACATATCGAGGAAGTGGCTCGAGCATGAGACACACGGCTTTCTTGGAATTGGCAAACAGCACAAAGTACTATGAGTGCATATCTCGATGAATTCGAATTGCCTCCCCTTCGAACCTGTTCGCTCCATTTACGCTAGGAAAGCTTTTCCTCGCTTCTCTCTTGCGCTCTAATGTATGAATAATGACCCATCAAGATCCCTTGCTCCCAAATCTAGGACGCTATGCCATGTCCACCGACGCCTCCCAGTGCTGCTGAAACGCATGAAAAACACAAAAAGGAATAAATTACAGTGAATTACTCAAACGTCATCTTGATTTCTGCATCATGTCCGTGGTCATCATCCAGATCGGCCCACGGCGAATAGCCATGTGCCTCATGGTGCATCGGAGATGCGAACGCTGAGCCGCTCTCTTTACCCTGACCGTTAGGTGACCTCCCATCAAAGGAGGTTGTGGATGCTCTTTTTGCCACCGGTCTACTCCATACGGCGCCCTCCTCAGATGCTCGAGCAACATCCGGGGACATGGCTCCATTGGGGGTCCGGGAGGGCGTGTCGAACGAAGTGCCCAGTCTGATGGGCGGCATCGTCGATTTGAGTTCTCGTGGGACGATATCCTCAGCAGCTTCCGAGACTGGTGGATTACCACTGCGGACCGGGGACGCATGGCGCGAGTCTAGCTTCATGGTGGGCATTGTAGACTCCAGTTGCTTGACTTCGATCCCCTGCGCCGCCAGCTCTATGGCTTCCTTTCTTAATGCGTCCACATCAAATAACACCCCTCCAGCCAAATCCGCCTTTACCGGGTTCTCTTCATATTTCTCCCATTCCTTCTTCTCCATTCCTCGCCTCTTAAAGAGGCCCCATTTCTTCTTGTTCGGCTTCTCTCTCATCTGCTTCCTCGCTTCCTCTATTTCATTGATAAGTTCGCGTTGGCGCTTCTCGTGGTTGTCCGGGTCGGGATCTTCAATCTCGTCGAATTCGTCCGACTCCACAGCCCAGCCCAACTCGCGGAGAAGACGGGGCATGGCAGCACGGTATGCCATGTGACCGGGTACTAGCGGAGTTACGTCGATGTTTTCGATGGAGGGAATCGCTACTTCGGCGAGGCCGGCGACGCGCATTATACTTCCGGAGGTTGCGCGAAAAAGGTAGCCTTCATCGCCAAGTTAGTCATATTTTCCCACGAGCGCGAATTGCAGGTAGACATACCTAGAATCCAATCGTTCGTAGCATACCCATTCACAAAGCGGCCTGGTACTACCGACCGCGCTTTCAAGTACTCATCTTTCTTTGCGACCATGGGGCTCCCGAACAAATATACGTTCTGCACGAGGCCGTATGCTCCCCTTCTGGCCAGCTCTCTCAGACATGAGAAGATAAGACGACTGCCTAGCGAAAAGCCCACAAGTGTGACAGGGCGCACTCCAAGATTTCGATCTATGAGTGAGTCCGCGAGTATCAAACCAGCCAGATCTGCCCGAGCCAGAGATACGGTCCATGGATTGTCGATGAGATAAGACAGCTTCGTCAAAACGATTGGTAACTGAAGAGATGCCATCAGGGCAACTAGAATCGTGCTTCCCAAAATCTGCTGAAGTCCCTGAGTGAGAGCTTCCGTGGCAAGGATGTTGATTGTGTCACCCATGCTTTGCAGCATTTCAGGCTCCCATAGGACAGAGTAGATATCACCCATGATTGGATCAACGGTACTGTAGGGTAGCCGGACGTCGTCCACCTTGCCCGTCATCCAACCGGCCACGGTGATAATGAGATTGACTCGTTTGTTGTTGTGCAGCGGACGATACTCGAAGGTCCTGACTGCCCCGGTCCTTCTGTCTGATGCCCGTACGGCGACCACCCCGCCCGACAATATGCCAGTCGTGGTGATAACCGCAGCGCCGCCCGCACCAGCCAAGAACCCACCAGTTCCAGCTATGCCAATCGTGGTGAAGCCTGCCGCAAGACCAGCACCGATTACAGGAGCGAGCAAACCAGCTGACAGCCCAATCACAAGGCCTCCACCAACAGTGGCAAGACCCATCAGCGCTAGTCGTCGTTTCCTACCCATCTTCTTCCTGTTCTCCATGTGTGTCCTCTCGTCCCAGTTCTCCTTGTCCGCGGCTTGCTGTATTTCTAGGGCGTCCGTGACACGCTTCTCGAATCTGCAAAGCTCAAGCCACGATACATCCATGAATGATCCAACGCGTTCGAGCAACTGACGGGAGCGTGAGTCGTACACGGAGTCTGCGACCATGATGAGGAATAGGTCACAAAGTACGGTCCATCTCAGGTCTATGTCGAGATTCTTCGTGTTCGGTAGCTGTGAGGGTGTACGGACTTCGGGCATTTCCTCGCCTTCGTGATCTTGGTAAGCAGCCAACGTAGGGGTATGGGACTTGCTTGAGTGAATGGATGAGCTTGAATTGTTCGAATGGATCCCGGGACGAGCGATAGCCAGAGATGATCTTGCCGAGGCCGGCTCTGCATTGGGGTTCTTGACCCGCGCGTTTTGCATCAGTGCTGGAACAAGATCGCTTGGCTGTACGCCATGCTCTGCAAGCTGCTCAATCATGACTTGTTCTGAATCGACCATTAGATGTCATACAACCAGTTCGAGTATTTGGCACTAAGTACCTGCTGAGTCAATTTCCAAGTGACTGTACAGTCTTGCTATTATCCTAACACTCCATGTCTTTATAGCCTCCATAGCCACCTCGAGTGCCTTCTTGGTGCCCTTAGTTTTCTCCAACGTAGCCAGCTCGTCGATCAGTTGTAACATAGCAAGCCTGGTAATGCCAGCGTATGCTATCTTCTGCCCCTCGGTCAAAAGGTCTTTCGTCGTCTGCATCTGTGCAACCACATCTCTCGTTTCCTCATCATCTTCCTCCCCGTTCGCGTTGGCATCTTTGAAAAGATATGCGGTGTTGTCGTCCATGCTTGTTGCAGATTGAGCATCTTCATCGATTTGTACACGCGTGTACCCTTTTCGGGCACCGCCCAGGTTTGGCATGTCATCGCGGTCGAAGTCCGCAGGGGCTTCTCTTGCAATTAGCCTCCCGTCATCGTCGTAGATGTCATAAGACGCCAGCGCTGGCATCTCCTGCCATCCTTCTTCTTCTTCTTCCTCCTCTTTATCCTTTCTGGTCAAGTTTGCGGCGGTCAATTCACCTGGCTCACTGGCCGCCATGCTTTTGTTGCCTTGCTCCATTGCTTGCCCATGGTTCCCGGGCTTGGCAAGTTGTCTCTCATAATTTCCGTAGCCAACAGTATGAGCAGGAAATTCGACGTCCTTTTTGCCATTGATGCTGTTCTTCTCTTGTTCACTGCCTTCATCTTGTTTCCCCTCACCTAAATTGGTCATTATACTACCTGCGAGGGAGGGGGTCGGCCTCACGACAGAGGCATTGTTATGGGGATCCTATGGAGACGGAAGCGGCCAACACACGTGGCCGGCCAGACCTCGGGATTGTGTCCATGTCGGACTTTGACAAACGCCGTTGTGCCGTCGTCTTCAGTTTCAATCTACAAAAGTACCTATTGCTACCTGTCTTGCTGTAGCTCTCAAAGTACATGCTTCCTATTCTTAGGGAGCCGTCGGTATAGTGCTGCCAATACTTGCACAAGATATACCTCGCGATCCTCCCAAGATGCGCGGAAAGCGGTCGAAGCAATATCGAAAGCTCATGCAGCAGTACAGCTTGACCTTTGGATTTCGGGAGCCTTACCAAGTCCTCCTCGATGCTGAGATGATTCAAGATGCTGCACGGTTCAAGATGGATCTGGTCAAAGGCCTTGAAAGAACGCTACACGGCAAGGTGAAGCCCAGTAAGGTCCAAAAGGAGGGAGCTATTCAATAGTCACGCAGGCTGAAATGGGAATTATAGTGATCACACAGTGCTGTATGCGTCATCTCTACACCGCGGAACCGCGCGTACCGCACCTCGTCGAGCAAGCGAAGACATACGAACGACGAAGATGTAACCATCATGAGCTCGAGAACCCGCTAAGCGCTCTGGAGTGCCTCTCTGAAGTAGTCGACCCAAAGGGCAGCAGGACGAACAGGCACAAGTACATCGTAGCTAGCCAAGTTAAAGACGTCAGGGCCCGTATGCGAGGAATTCCTGGTGTGCCTCTGATCTACATCAACCGTAGCGTCATGATAATGGAGCCGATGGCTGGCGCCACCGAAGCCGTTAGGGCAAGGGAAGAGAAGGGCAAATTTAGAGCCGGCATAAAAAGCAGCCGTGGAACGAGCATATTAGGGAAGAGACCAAGAGAAGACTTTGAAGATGATGAAACAGTCAATGGGGGTTTTGTTGCGCCAGCAGCTCTAAGTGATGGGGCGGAAATCGCCAGCAAGGTGGAAGGGGAGGTTGAGCGGCCAACAAAGAAGAAGCGCAGGGGACCGAAAGGGCCAAACCCACTTAGTGTCAAGAGACCGAAGCAGAAAGGGTCAGAAATTGCGCTCAAACAGACAATCAAACATAACATGCAGAAGTCTGAAAATATCGTGGTTGGAGTGGACAGGTCAGGTGACCAAACCAAGCGGAAAAGAAAGCGGAAGCAGAAGGCCACCAATAATGGCGACGTGGAGGAACCTCTGAACCAGACACTGGACGAGGGTTGAGCAACGAGTCTATTGGGGAACGAAGCTTGCGCGAATTATTTCCGTGATCCATCTATACTTTCTTTCCTTGCGCCAACAGTTCGCCAACCTTGGGAGGTAATACCAGCTTCGACCGATCATTACGTTTAAAGAACTCCGCTATCAGCTCCGCCGTTTTCTGTGGAACATCCTCATGCACGAAATGCCCCGCTTCTGGAATTACTGCCAGCTGAAACTTGCCCTGCATCTGCCCCACCATGAGCTCCTTGTCGAGTCTGTCCGTACCAGCGAGTAGCAGTAACTTCGCTCCTCGGGCGGTCAAAAACTTCGAACTCATCCCGACAAACCAGCTTTGCCAAAATGGTTGTGTTGAGGCGATGTCGGTCCGCCAGGTCCATGCTCCTGAAGGCAGCTGTTGCAACAATGACGGCACCGATATGCGGGCCGATTCAAGGTTTCTTAGAGTTCTGGAGCGCACATGCCATTCCACAGCTGCGTCAATGGTTGCGAAGCTTGATGGCCTGCTGGAAATTAGGGATTGCATGAATCTCAGAGCATCAATGGCGGAGCCTTCAACTACGTCTAGGACTGCGTAACCAACGATTTTATTGCCCAAGGTGCCCCTTTTTGCTACATCCGTGACCACTGCTCCACCGAGGCTGTGGCCGATGAGAAGGAACGGCGGGAGCTCCGCCCAACCCATCCTAGCTTGAGTGAGGCGGACTGTGTCGACAAAGTCTTGGCTTAGATGCTCCAGTGAGAAGTTATGAGCCGCTTCTCCCGAGGCGTTGCGGACAATCGAACCACCATGATTACGTGCGTTGACCGAGAGAATGCCAGCATCAGGTAACAATTTGCGGATCGCTGCGGCAAAGAGCGCGAAAGATAGGCCTGAAGACCCAGCGCCATGGTGAGTAATGAAGAAAGGGCTCTTCGAGGGATCTGATGGAGGGGTTAGGTAGACATGGTACTTTGCGTATTGTGCATCTGTCTGCAGCTCAAGGTAGAGCTCCTGCTCGAAATAGTCTAGCCATTGAGATGGGCGTGGGATGCCATTAGGCTCCTGCCGCGCGGTTGGTCGTAAAGTACCAGTGGAAGAGATTGAAGAGGACGAGGAATCATCAGCGTCATCTTGTAACTGTTCCATACGGTGTGGTTGCTCAACAGCGCCTCATCACGGGCCTGATACCGTCTTTGCCAAGGAGTATTTTGTGCGTGAAGCTTGTGATCGTGGTGGAACAAATGATGCGCTGCCTTCGATGCAGTTTACGGGCACGGGCACAGATCTGAGACACAACTTTTGTGCGAACGGTGGCACGGGTGTGGCTTGGTAGGGTGGCTTGTGGACATGCTCCAGACAGCCATGGAGAGCGATGACGTCGAAGCTAGAGTATCACGCGCGGCAACAAGCTGCAGCCTGTCCACCGAGCAAATTCATCCACAACCTCGTCGTCGTCCAATTCTTCCTGCAGCACCACATACCGGCGTCTATCAGCACGCTCGTTACATCTTCTCTCTGCTGGGAGGATTCGATCGTCTACGGAACATAGTCTCCCAGTGTTTAAGCTGCCATCCCACTTTGCAGCTTCCGCTGCTCATTCCCTGTCACACTACCTCGCTACCTCTCTCCGAGTGAAGTAGCTTAGTTTCAAGCTCAGCACTCATAAGTGAGCGACAACAGTGATATGGTATCGATGTGGGGTTCAAAGAAAAGCGACGACCGTGATAACAGTGGTACGGCCAGTCCAGAAAATGTCGTTGTCGTCGTAGGCGATAACGCTCGTTCAGCGTCAAGAAGTAGCTATGATCAGGGAGCCGCGGACGAGCGTTCAAGACTGCTACCTGCTCAATATCATCCTCCACCTCGCCGTGATGGATACCTAGATCCTGATGATCCGGCTGTTAGTAAATTCCCATACTCACTACTTCTCAGGCACGTTGAACTGAGCTAACTAGTTGTAGGTCTCTCCTTACAACCTATGGACCGTACGCTTTCTCCGCTATCTCACCATCTTCTTCCTCATCCTCACCTTTGCATGGTGGATCGTCCTACTCGTGGGAATATTCGTCTCTCCGCCTGGGCTCAATACTCGAGGGTCTGGCTTCTTTAGCTTCTCCTACACCACTCTGACGGCCGGGAATCTTCTGGTCTCACTCCTATTCTTCACTGCCCCGTCAAAGGCGATGCGTATATCCTGTGCCGTGATTGCAGTCATCCTTCTGATAAACATGATCTTGATACTCGCTGTGCCACAGCTTCGTCACGAGGAAGGCTGGGTGGGCATCGCGTCGGTCATTTGGGCTGTCCTTATCGCTCTTTGGTGCGTCGTGACTGACAGAGTCGTTGCATGGGGCAAGAAGGAAGAGGAAGAGCGTCTTACCGGGAGAGAGGAAACACGCCGGACGCTCAAAGAATGGTTCGCTGTTCTCATTGGCACCGTAATATTGATCGCCTTTATCGTCATCACCTTGTTGTTCACAGCTACCCTCACACTTCGATCCATCGACTCCGGACTCCAGATGGACGGCGAGCGTTACTGGGTGGATGGAAACAAGTACCAAGTCCATCTCGCATGCATTGGCGAACCTACCGAAACTGACGGCAAACGGGACCCAACCCTAATCTTGGAAGCTGGTGAAGAACCGTCGGAATACGACTTTGAGCACTGGGCTTACTCCGCCTATCAAAATGGAACTATCTCTCGCTACTGCTACTGGGACCGCCCGGGCTACGCTTGGTCCGACAACGCTCCCTCTCCGCACTCGGCCGGCATGTCCGCCGACGCTCTCTCCGAAGCTCTTGCCCGCGCTGGCGAAGACGGTCCTTGGATCCTCGCCTCAGCTGGCACCGGTAGCATTGTTTCGCGCATCTTTTCAGCCCGCCATCCCCACGACATTGCTGGCATGCTGTTGGTTGACCCTATGCCCGAAGACCTCTTGTACCGTCTTTCTTCCCCTAGACGTGGCTTCGTGTTGTGGGGTTACGGAATCATCTCACCACTTGGCATAGAGCGGCTCGCCGGTGCGCTCTTCAAAAGCCGAAGCCGTGAAGATCGCGTCTACGGCAGAGCGGCGAACCAGAGTGGCAAGTTCCTCAAGGCAGAATTGCAAGAGAACCTCGTGGCGGATAGCTTGAGCAAGAATGAAGTAGTGACCGCAACAGCGATTCAAGACCGCGAGGTGCCGGTGGCGATTGTGAGCAGTGGTATCAAGTGTAGGACGGATTCAGAATGGGAAGATAAGCAGAGGGACTTGGGGAAGATCACCGACAAGCTGATCGGATGGGATAAGGTTAGTGGGGCGCCGCATAAAGTGTGGTCGACGTACAAGGGGCGGAAGGCCATGGAGAAGAGGCTTGGGGAGATTGTGAAGGCCGGGTATTTGTGAATGTGGAAGGGTGACTGAAGAAGCTGGTATATGGATGTAAAGGTTGCATAGCTCGAAAGGCTGTTACTTATAATGCTTGCACTGTTGATCTGATATGAGTGGTTGAGCTCATTGTCTTGTATTTACTGAATGACCTGTATTGGCGAATTCGCTTCGCATAAACAGATTGTAAAGTTTCGGAAACGGGAAGCATTAGCATCCTCGAATTTCTAGTGAGCAAATTCATGTTTGCATCCGTCTCTGGATTGCGTGAATTTACTGCTAGTCGGAGAACTGCTTGGTGTTAACCAAATCATTAGCCCATCAAATTAAGGATTCTTTCAAGTACCCTTCATCACCACCATGCCGATATCTCCAATGTAACATAAGAAGGCCACTCGCTACCCGCAATCTAGGTACTGCCCGCTCTCTACTAGGCCACATGGATAATCGGAGCTCATACCTCGAACGTGAAGCGATCGGTTCCGGGAGATGTTATCCCCAATCTCCGTCCTCTGCAGTGATAAGGGGTGCTTCATTCGACCTATGCACGCGGGATCCGTCATCCAGCTCAGTCCCTGGGCCTCTCTCCCCATGTGTCGCAAAACGGTCCCATCATCGTCCCACTCTACCCTCCATTCCCACTCCGCAACCGTTACATAATCTCAGCATCCGGTCCTCTCGCTCTTCTTTCAATCCTCATCATCGGTATCCCAAGCAACCGTCCTCAGCCTCCCCTCAGTGTTCGCTTCCCATATCACAGGAAAGTCTTCCCTTACCCCGTTCCGTTCCCCTCCCACTTCTATACTCACAGCCGGCTGAATCTCCTCCCTCCTCACCGGCCTATGCCCATCATTCACCACAATCTCTTCCTCTTCCCCTTGTACCTCAACCTCCACCTCCACAGCCATCTCGATAATATCCTCCCTCCCAACCGGCCTGTCCCCATCATTCACCACAATAGCCTGCCGGTGCCGCCGCCGCAGCGCCTGCTCCTCTGGCGAGTCGTCGTGGTGGCGAGGTGTGATAGGTGAGTTTTGCGAGCCATGCGAACTGTGTGAGCCATCTGCGTCGTGGAAGTGCTGCAAGTCCTGCGAGCTGACCTGCGTGCCCTGCGAGACGGGTTGTGGGGGAGCGAAGTCGTGGAGGAGCTTTTGGACGAGTTTGGCGCGGCGGTGGGAGGATGGCGGGGCGG